>CAHIKZ030002806.1:260000-326159 GCA_903632075.3 Acanthosepion pharaonis
TAAATTTCTCTTCATAGCATCACAAAATATACAAATATCAATAAACTGTCTTGACTTGATGCTATGTTTATTTTATTTTTCTTCCTTGTAAATATCTACGGTGTCATGTCTGTCTCGTGAATAGACGTTAAATTGCACATTTTTCTCTTCGCTTTTCTTCGATTGTTAAGCAGGAATCTCTGTTTGCTGCGTTCATTTCCAGAGAAGAGTGGAAGAAATATTCACTTTAAGCTGAAAACATTTGTTATACAATAACTGACTACTGACTGTAACGTGAATGCCAACCTAGTAATGAGTGTATAATTAATTCTGTTTTTGACAAAACTAAACCACGATCAAAGTCATTCGTACGAATTCTTAGCAGCTCTCTCTTTCAAACTATGCATTACAAAATATTGATTTTTAATCTTACCATTTTTATTGATTTCTGCAAGTTTCAAATAGTTCTCTGTTTTTAATAGACTATTATAAGTTGTTTTCTAAATACACTTTTTATAACCTTTGAGTTTGTAGACAGTTGCATACTTGTATGCCAAGAAGATTGTAGTTATGAGAAAGCATTCATTTTCAGCTATGTATATCGAGTGACTTCAGTCATTATTGAAGCAATTAAATGAGTAAATTAAATAGAAATGTTGGCCAAAAGCTATGTGTTTGTTCATGAAGTTATTGATCCATACTCAAGTTTATTGCATTAAACTAATACTTGAGTATGGACAATTAATATTTGTTAATAGTCTATTAAAAACTCGAAAAATATTTGAAAATTGCAGAAATCGTTAGAAATAATGAATTTGGACGCCAGGTTGAATTCTACGCCACAATTTTCGGTATTGTATTAAACTAGGTATTTAATCTGTCTCCCACTACGACGAGTTTTTAAGGTAGGGACCTGAGCGCGTACACCCGTTCTGGGAACAAAAATTGTCCACAGCTCCCGCAAACATCGGTTGCGCTGGCCTCGATGCGAGCACCGATCCCTCTCTCTGGCGCAATGAGAGAGAGCGGCCACGGCAAGTTGTTCCCCAGGGCTGGGCACCTCTCATTATAATTTTGCTCAGTTGCGACTCTGTCCTTTGACGGAGTCGCCCCTGTGCTCTCAGTTCAAGAACACAGACATAGCTGAGAGTTGATAAATAATGTGTTACAAACAACTTCAAAAAGCGATTTACACAAATCAACCTCAAGACTTTTAGTTCAATATTCTGAGTTAGACCAAAGATTACGATCCCTAAACATACGGTCGGTTACCGGTAGACCGAAATATAGGCCTAGCGGTAAATGAAGTTAGACTACAGTATACAATAACCTGTGACAAAGCTTGATAAGGTCCCACAGCTGTATATTGAGACATCATGGGCACGTTGCCGAGTGGTTACAACGTTAGCATTCTGACAATGAGACCCGGGTTCGAATCTAACTTGTTGATTTTTCAGTAAAGAGACTTCCTGATGTTATGGGAGGGGTCGATCCCAGCGTACGGCACCTTTGCAAAGCGCCTGAAAATCATACTATGGGTTGACCCAAGTCTTGTGTGTGAAAATGGTTAGACGGCAAGCTTGGGAGCCGTGGTTACCAGTGCTATGATGAAGTCACAAGTCATCGTGGCCGTAGTGTGCTGGCCTTGTTCAAATTGTTGATCACACTAGATAACACACTATTTTCCCAGAAAATGTAACTAAGGTCTGCTCAGCATAGTTGCAGTATAAACCACTGACGGGCTCTCTGGCTATTGAATAAACACACATGCACCTCTGTGAGCGTCCGCAATAGCGATTGGCTAACCGCACTAGTAGACAGGTATTCTCGAATACGAGTGGCCAACAGGCATATTGAGACATTAATCGTAATATTTTTTATCATGCGTTGTACAGCAAGCAACCTATAACACATCTCGGTAGATACCGTCTATTTTCGGAACCGTATATTGTATCGCTAATAGAATACTGAATTTATGTTGCTATTTTATTATTTTATATTAATTTATCTGTTAATATGTCAAATATGTTCAAACATGTTTTAGTGAGATATATTTAAGGCAGCCTGTTGAGATTATGATAAGTGGCGTACAGTAACTGTTAGAGTTGCTTGTCCCACTTGTTTACAAATCGGTGGTATAGGCTTGCATTTTAAACCCGCCATAAATGTTGAACCCTTAGTTCTGGAAAAATATTATGAGCTTGAAAACTCGACATGTAGGCAGCAATTTAGGGTGTCTTAGATTTTAAGACGAACGGGAGACTGCTGACATTAGGTTAAATATCATTTTTCTTTCTTACATGTTTCTAAGTATATCATTTTCCCATCCATTAACTATTTCTGATACATCTGGTTTGATGCTCTTAATATATATGAGATTTTTTAAAAAAATCTAAAACATGGTCTACAAAGTTATCGTTCCTGTCCTGTCATCTCGCCTACAGTCACGTTCTCAACGCCGCAACGTGACTTGCCAGTGTCTTTTCAAATATACATCCAAATACATTCATCGCAATTGTTCTCATGAGATTTCCTTCTTGGATTTAAACGGACGACTAGATTGGTAACTAGAACTCAACGTTTTACTGTTAAAATAGTGAGGTTCAACTGTGAGTTTTATTCTAATACTTTTCTTTTCTCGCACTTTTGACTCGTGGAACTCTCTTCCAGATTCTTGATTCCCAACCTGCCTACGACTTCCCAAAATTTTAATGCTACGTAAATCTCCCATTTGTGTCCATTCTCCTCACAAATGTCATTTAATTTTCTTTGGCTGTCAGTAACGGCTTGCGTCTTAGTGGCGTTATCTCCTTCTTTGGTGGAAATAAGTAAAAAAAGATACATTCAAACATATGCATAGACGTGTTGCTTTAACACTTTTCTCTCTTTTCTTTTCTCTCTTCCATAATATGTTTTTCCTCTCTCTCCATATATATGTTTGCTTGCGTTTCGTCTACAAATTATCTCTCCCAATATGTATATATATATATATATCTATATATATAGGACACGATGAAGAAATACAGTCTTAATATGTGCTATATTTATGGGATAAAGTGCTCAATATAGAGATAGTGCGTGTGTAAATATAAAAGTGAACATAAAAGTCAACACTTAGAGGCGACAGTCTGTTTCATGCTAGATGTAAATGGCCTGACGATTGCATCTGGCATGAAACAGACTGTCGCCTCTAAGTGTTGACTTCTATGTTCACTTTATATATATATATATATATATATATATATATATATATATATATATATATATATATATATATACAGCAATCCTTTTTATCTATGTTTCGTAGAATATAACAGACACTAAATAATTTGTAAATTTTAAGTACAGTATATAATTTAAGAATTGTAATAATGAAAAATTTTATGCAAAATATTCTTTGCCCTTCATTTGCAATGGAACACATACACACGAATGCATACACGCTATTACACACACACACATATATATATATATATATATATTGGCAGCATATTTTCATTCAAACATGTTTCATTATATAATAGAGACACATTTTCTCTACTTTTCTACTGGTCCTTTCTATTTTCCTAAACATTTTCTTGATATTAAGATGAAAGTCATCACGAAATGCGCCGTAACTTTTTACTACCCAACTACTTTCGATCTCCTCCAAAATAATCCTTAAGAATAAATTGCAACGACAAACTTATTGTAACTGGGATATAATCTGCAATTAGTTATAATCATGATTCTTAAAAAGACAAGCGTGAACGTCCACTGATATCATTATTTTAAAATTTATCTGTTGTAGCAATAGGTATCTTTGTAAAACAAACGTTTCAATATAATGGATCTGACTAGAAATTCGAAGCAATTAAAATGGCATTCGGTGTTTGTTATATACACTTCAACTCGTTCCTACTACACTTGTAATAAATTTTGTTGAATATTGGTTGGGTGATTTTTTTATAGAGAGCCTCGAATATTTGAAAACTCTGTTTATTATTTTCGTCGTGTTGTATATTGGTTTTGTCAACAAATATTTCCTTGTATTGTGAAGGCGAACAGAAATGCAATTTTAGATGTTGTGCAATAGAACTTGGGCAGTAGTGTAAGACGTTTTGATAGAGAAGAAGAAGAAGAAGAAGAAGAAGAAGAAGAAGAAGAAGAAGAAGAAGAAGAAGAAGAAGAAGAAGAAGAAGAAGAAGAAGAAGAAGAAGAAGAAGAATGAAAGAAGAAGAAGAAGAAGAAGAAGAACAAGAAGAAGAACAAGAAGAAGAACAAGAAGAAGAAACAATTTCAATCATGGAACCAGAAGAAAAAAGCAAGTTGCGTTAAATAAGCAAATAAATAATCTAGCCGACTTGAAAATTTATTTACCAATTGTCTGAGCAAAGGAACTTAATTAATCTTGGAAAAAAAGAATTACACAACTATTTGCTTAGATACCTTATAAAACAATAAATTTATGGTCCCTCACGTTGTTTCATTTCTGTATTCGAATGTGTTTATTATTTGACTTTCATACATTTATATATACCAATAAAATTGTCATTGATTTTTGAGTTTTATTTTGTAAGTAGCAAGACTAGTTTTACAAATTACTATTACAGCATTAGATGAAGGCTTCATAGTTTATAAATGTTATTTACTGCCTTAGTGACAAGTTCTGCAGAGACAATCCCATTCTATTTGATAATTTGATGTAGTTATTTCTGTGAATATAAGTCTAGAGTTTCATCGACCGTACAGCCTGGACGGCGCAGTTATCACAAACAAGGCTTACGGCTGGTGCGAGATAATTAGGTTAGGCTTTTAATCAAAACGAACGATCGATATAATGTTATAATGATAGAATTTCATTGAATAAATTTTTCGTTTCCTTAGAAGAAAATCATGCGCATATAAGGATCAAGTGATCTTGTGCATAAATCTATGGAATATACCCTCTTGACTACACAGGCTACGAAAATCCAGACCGCTCAAATAAAAAGCTCTTCACAAAGAGGAACGGATCATGACTCTTCCTCTACGTGTCGATCTTAGTAAGGCTCAGGCTTTTTGCTATCTTTCCTCTTCCATGTTCAGCCAGTCATTTACTGAAGCTTTTTAGGTAGGTTATTCGCTGCTTTCTTCCGTCCCTCTTGTCTTCAATATTTTACGTGAGAATCAAATTCTTCATCATATCTGTCACTAGCAGTAGAGTCTGGCGTTGCCCGGGGAGGTAACAGTAAGAGATAGATCAAGTATCGGCCATCATAAAGACTGAAAAATAAAATTGACAAAGATTATTGTTTAAGGTTGACGGACACGCATGTCTTAATTAGTTTTTTTTTTTTTGTTTTACGAATTGTCCAAACCCAAACTCAAACAAAAACATTGTTTTCAATCATTATGAGTCTACCGATTGAATAGAATTTTATTATAAACAATTGTCTTGTAAATGGAATTTTTATAGCATTCTGAATGTAAAAATAAAGAAAAAAGTGTGCAAGATAATAAGAAACACTACCTGCCAAAAAAAAGTGAAGTTTTGTTGAAATCGGTTGAAAAATGTAGGAAATCCGATCCCATATATAAACGAACACACACACACACACACACACACACAATCAACCTGGGTTTTATAAGTATAACTCGATATGAGTTGTCCCCCTTTAATTCTCGCGATGCCTCTTAATCGTGTTTTCAAAATGATTTTGTGAAAAAACAATTGTTTTTTTTTCCAATTTCCACCGCAAGGTAATTTTAAGTAGTCTTGTGAAGCTTTGTTGAAATCGGTTGAAAAATGTAGGAAATCCGATCCAATATATAAACGTACAGACACACACACACACCCACGCACAATCTGGGTTTTATAATAAGTAAGATGATTATGCGCTCTAGAAATTTCAACTCTCTCTTTCCGATACGAAATATACATGTCACTTTTGTTTTCATCTTTGGGAACCCATCCTCATTGCTCACATATTCAGACGATGTTATTCTAAAGGAACCTTCTGTGGAACCAGATTTCTGTCACCTAACGTATCTTCTTTGTGTGTTTTTGTCTATCATTCATTACTGTATGTGTGAACCGGTATTTCATAATGTTTCACTGATTTTTTTCTTTGTTTCTAACAAAATATTCCTGTTTATTTGTAATTTTAGCTTTTCGAAGGCCTCTTTCATTATCTACGTTTGCTTAGGGGTTTTGCCGTTGCATTTGTTAAAAATTTTCTATATATATATATATATATATATATATATATATATATATATATATATATATATAAAATATATACAAATATTTATATATATATAAAATATATATATATATATAAACATTTATATATATATATATATATATATATATATATAATATATATATAAACATTTATATATATATATATATATATATATATATATAAATGTTTGTATATGCTTGATTTTTCGTGACCCCAATTTCTATATGGAACTTGGGGTGATTCCTTTAAGAAAAACCAAATATTCTGACTTCTTGAAATTGATGTTTAGACCATACTGTTCACTCTTTTTTTTTCTGGCATCCAATAATGACATGCGGTATGACTTCTAATTTTCTGACGAGTGACGAACTGTAAATACTTTACGTACGATTGATAGAATTTCTTCTAAATTACGCAAAAATGAAAACACTGGCATTTAATTTTAACAGATATTTTTAACAAAATTACACAAAAATGTCTCGAAACACGAAAGAATAATTATTATTCAATAAAATCGCCATTGGTTTCAACCACAGCCCCAGACGACTTCGGAATCTCTTTCATCTCTTCTGGACGGTCTCCTTGTCTTAATTTAGTGAATGCTGCCATAATCCTTGCATCCTAGTTCATCTTTGGTGTTATAAGGTGTTTTGTTGGTCTCTCGCTCAACTGCGCTCCACACAAGGGGTTGCAGTCTGGGGAGTTAAGTGGCTAGATGTAAGGGGTGATGTTGCAGAAATTGTCTGGCAGACATGACTGCGTCCTCTGACTACTGTAGCATGGGGCAGAGTCCTGAAGCCAGACATAGGGTCTACCGGCAGCCACCATCTTGACTAAGAGTAGCACTACCTCCTCAAGGAACTTGATGTAGGCCTCGGTGTTGAGTCTGAGGATCTCGCCACCAAATTAGGGAGTTCTTTCCTCATCAGAACGATCTGAGTGAATTTTCCGAGCTGCCGCACCCTCGTAATCACAATTAGAGTCATCCAACTCTTTTCAAATCCTCTGAGCTGCACCCGGATTCACACCCAAACACTCTGAAATGTTCGTATTTGAGCGTCCGGAACGGAAGCCAAGCAGTACAACATGCCGTTTCCAAAGTTCTGGAGAAATAAATTGCGCCATGGTGTTCTTTTTCTCAAAGATGGTGACCAACTGAGCCTACTATACTGTGGCAGACGACAAAATCAAAATCAAACACCGCGCATGCGCAAATTAAAAATAAATAATGGCGAAAATTTCCCCATCGCACTCTGTATTTGCTGAATTTATTTTATCTCCATGGGCAGAGGCGGTGAGGTTCTGGATTATTATAATATCAATCCTGAATATGTAAAGTTCACGTAGCAGTTTAAATAGTTCTCTGTGACGTAATTTATCGAATAAAAGAATCTAGCGGGTCTCACAGTAACTTCCTCTTCCCTGGGAGACGACGGTCCGATTCCTACCGTAGTGCGCAATTATTTCTTTAATAAGAATACGTGAACATTGAGGCCGCCAGGTGAAAATAAATATGTGAAAGAAACGGACCGTCTACTCAAATATGATTATCTACTAAAAATAATGTTTAAAGTGATAAGAATAACTAGTACAGTGTAACCCGGATATAAGTGAGTTGTCGGGACCGGAGAAGAAGTCTCTTATATCCGGGTTTGGTCTATTTTATATACATTAACACAGGCTCTAATTTGGGACCAGAGAAAATCTCTCTTATATCCGGGTTTCTCTTATATCCGGGTTTCTCTTACATCCGGGTTACACAGTACCACTATTTGCACTAACGTTTAACTACATGTCCATAGCGACAGAACGGTAATTTTCTTCGTTGACACATTCAACGATTTAGACGGTATGTAATTTTCATTGAATATGAACAAAGAAAGCTCAGTAAATAAATCAATAAACCGTACGTAAACACAAGCTAATTAAGCCAGAGTTAAAAGCTTAAGCATTAACTAGCTGTTTGCCTCGGACAGACGGCTGAATATATTATGATGGCGGAAGAGTTCATTCGGATTTTGACGTCAGGCGGACATTAAATGTTTAGAGAAGGACACTGATTGTACTGTGACAGTCAACATATCATCTTGTTGGTTTTTTTCAAGTGTTATAATTGATAGATATTTGTTTTGTGAATCTAGAAATAACGATTGAGGGAGGTAAGCAACATTATTACAGCTTTATCTGTTTAAAGGACATCAGATTCGATAAAAGAATGTCAATTTATGATAGCAGAATTAGAAAGATACAAATGAGTTAAAAGTATTTTCAAATAGTTGTAAAGGTAGATTTTCTTTTTTTAATTGAACGATATAACACGGTCAGGGAGAACCCTTGAGGCTGATAGCAATGACATCAATAAACCTTTATTGATAATCATTATTATGAAACATGTTTAATAGAATGCTGCTTCTTCTTTTTCTCCTCCTCTCCCTCCTTCCCATCCAATAAACATCCATTTCTTCTTCTTCTTCTTCTTCTTCTTCTTCTTCTTCTTCTTCTTCTTCTTCTTCTTCTTCTTCTTCACTATCAAAACGTCTTACACTACTCATCAGAGCAAAATATATATATATATATATGTATATATATACATTATATATATATATATATATATGTATATATATATATATATATCAGTATATATATATATATATATATATATATATATAATTATTCTTTTAAATAATAAAAACATAAATATGTTATAAAATCAATACAAAAAAATAGCCATTTTGCGGTGATTTTATAAATATATTTATATTTTATTATTTAAAAAAAAATAATTATATCTGCTCTACTTTGTATTGAGCACTCTTTTAAGAATAGTAATTGTTGGTTATTGGAATTCATTCCGTATACCACATTCATATACTTAGTATATATATATATATATATATATATATATATATATATATATATATATATATATATATATATATATATATTTAGAACGAAGGGGACTTAATATTAGTGATAGAGAGTTAGTCAATATAAACAATAGGGATAATATATATATATATATATATATATATATATATATATATATATATATATATATAAGTTTAAAATTCAGGATGTCAATTAAAATACTCGACCGCGGTTTCGACCTGGCGTTGAAAAGGTGATAATTTCAAAATGACCATTTTAACGCTGTATTTCTTTAAAAAAATACAAAGAACTCTACATAATTATCTTTCACAAAACAGGCGTATGATTATTGAAAGACAGGACATAATGCGAAGAGAAGTAGAAAAGTGGGATGAAGGAAAGATTGAACATGTCAAGGAGGTAAAAAGAAAGAAGGCAAACTTGAAACCGCGGTCGCGTATTTTAATTGACATCCTGAATTTTAAGCTTAAATGATCTACATGCTATTATTTTTAAAAAATTATTTTTACTTATATTTTCCTCACGTGTATTGCCTGTTCCTTTGTCTTGTTGAGCGAGACAGAAGTTATCCCCCCTTTGACTACACCTTTAAAAATCTAAAAATAGATATATAGATAGTCACGTGAACAGCCCGGCGGATCCTTAGGCGCAAAAGTCAAACATCCTTTTAGGTTCCTGGCAGTCAAATGAGAAAGACTTAATTATTCAGGCTCATGACTATCAACTTAAGATAAGTACTAAAGATAACCTCTTTTTTCAGATATCAGTCTCTCACAAAAACATATACACTCTGTATGAACATTTCAAAATATATATATATATATATATATATATATATATATATATATATATATATATATATATATATATATATTCAATTGATGTTATATGAAGACTTATATGGTTATTTTAAACTTGTTTTATGTGTTTATGTTGTATTGCTATTCGCTTTGTTAATTAATCCAATAGCACACTTGAATACAACAGTCTGATTCATCTCTGACTATTAAACTTTATATATACATATATCTATCTATCTATCTATATCTATCTATATATATATATATATATATATATATATATATATATATATATATATATATATGTGTGTGTGTGTGTGTGTGTGTGTGTATTGGGAACCCAAAAAAAAAGCGGCATATTTATTGTCACTGTTCTATCTCTCAGGAATAATTGACCTTGAATTACCTTGAATAAATTCCTTGAATATTCATGATCTTGAATAATCATTCGACTCACGCGTAATTACTAAGCTGTGATTCGTTCTTTCATGATTGATTAATTGCTGGTATTGGGAGAAAACTTTCGTCTTTCGTTCTGTCCTTCTCGTATAGCTAAACAACTCATTGACTGTGAATATCAAGCGATCGTTCTTTTCAAAGAAGGACATCCCACGTGAGGATTGAAGAAATGTGCAGAAAATATTCTTGAATTTTTCAGTCGCATCAATCGTTCACAGTTTTCAACGGTTGTCTTACGTCTTTCTGAATTAATCGCTTGTCAATGGGCACCGTATATATATATATATATATATATATATATATATATGTGTGTGTGTGTGTGTGTGTGTGTTATGTATATATGGATATATATATATACGAATATAATGATAACGAAAATAGTATAAAAATTCTAGCGTTCACAGCATTAGAAAGAGGGCCCAATACCGATAGTAGAGCAATAATTATTTATTATAATTTTTTCATATAGACAAAAACAATATACTCACTGCAAAATGCAACTTCGTTTCAGTCCATTTAAAATTCCACTTCGACTGGTGAGAACGAAAATGGTTATGAATCAAAGGAAGTGACGTTTCACATGCGGCTTACATACATACAGAATTAATCCTAATCATTTTCGTTCTCACCTGTCGAATTGCAGTTTTAAATGCACTGAAACGAAGTTTCAACTTTGTAGTGAGGAAATTATTTTTGTGTCTATGAAAAAATTATATATATATATATATATATATATATATATATATATAGTGACTGTCAAAAACGATTGCAAATATTACAAGCAAAAAAAAAAAAAACAACATTATCAACAAAAACAAAATTTTACAAGTATATCATGAATGTAAAAAAATAAAACGATATGAAAATTTGAAAAGACCAATTATGGGGAAGAAATGTCTGCTCTGGAAAACGTGCTTTGTTTTACTTATCAAACTATGACTGTTTAGAGAATCTGGAAACGCTTGCTTTAAAAAAAAATGTGATATATTTATTTGTTGACGAAAACGCATTTTCTCTTCATACACCTATTTACAATAATTTATAGCGCTCCCTTCACACTGTCTCCATGTGTTTGACATCTGACCGTAAATGTTGACGTTTTCGATTTTCGAATCTGGACGACCAGCGAAACAATAACGCCAGAACTGATGCGAAATCTCTTAGGTGTAGTGAAATTTCAATCCTCACCGCGAACGGAATGTCAATAGACTAAAACATGAAAATGCTATCGCCCGTGTGTCAAAGGCTCTCATTGTGAAGCCTCTTGAACACAAGTGGTATCGATCGATTTACAAAGCAAAACGATGCGTCGCTAGTGGAACGACGATGTCAATAAATATGGTTAAAGTCTGAGTTGTGTTCAATATGCTTCCCCACTAGAGCGTTTATCGCGTGACGCATTGAAACTGCGCATTAGCAAAGAACGTTGTACAAAAGCGGAAAACATTTCAACAACTATACCTGGCACATTCGCTTTCTAATGGACATTGCACAAGGTTCATTGTTATTTGCAAAAGGCTTCCTTCTTATTTCCGCCGTGTTGATTACTTTCTCCGAAGGACGTAAACTGCTGACGGTACAGAGGCTTCTTAAAATGTCATCCTTCTTAAGCGATACACCGAATGACAAATGTGCATAGAGACTGAACTTACATTTCTTTTTACAGTGGTGTTCACCCTGTACAGTTGCATACGGCCACACGAGCTAGAGGTTTAAGGTATAAGACGTACAGCTTATGTGCGGAATATAACGATTAACCGTAGCCTCGAACAGGTTAAGATCATAGTGATCGGGGAAATATCCTCTTGGAAATCGGTTCCACAGGGCAGTGGTTCGTGGGAAGATGCTGCTTAAGTGGAACTTACATTTCACCAGGGGGGACAGGGAAGGCGTTTGCTACAATGTGCGAGGCATGGCGAGTGTTAGCCGTTAAGTTTAGTGCTGGTGGCGCTAACGAGATGTAGTTCATCTAAATGCTCACCTCACCATGGAAACAGCGATAGAGCAGAGAGGCTTACGACGTCTCCTTTGAGAGAAAGAGGTTGATAAATTTAGCTGATTCCTAGCAATATCATTAAGCACTGTGACATTTGTGATTAAATATTTTTTACCTCCTTTCAAATAACAGCAATTTATTATATATATATATATATATATATATATATATATATATATATATATATATATATATATATATAGATAACTAGACTCGTTTTGCTAAAAAACCCTCGAATTTTGATTTGCTAATCAAATCAATCTCGAGGGAAAAAAGGTTTTAAAAAAAGAAAGAGCTACAAACATGAACTTCTGTCGACAAAAAAAATATATTTCTCTTTGCCTCGTTAGCTAAACTTTCCCTGACGATCCGTTTAGGTGAAACCTAGGTAGGTTTGTCTAGCTCACTAGGTGTATCTATATATATATATATATATATATATATATATATATAATTTAAATTGTGCTATATTTATGGGTAAAGTGCACAATATCAGAGAGAGAGAGAGAGAGAGAGAGAGAGAGAAGCGTATAAATATAAAAGTGAACATTAAAGTCAACACTCATCTATTGCAGGCTGTTTCATGCTAGGCACAATCGTCAGGCCTAACGATTGTGTCTAGTATGAAACATCCTGTCGCCTCTGAGTGTGTTTATTTTTGAATAAAAATTCACTTTTTATATATATATATATATATATATATATATATATATATATATATATATATATATATATATATATAATATATATATGTGTGTGTGTGTGTGTGTGTTTTGAGCACAGTTTATTTAAATATTACATTTTGCAGATTAATTTTGCTTATATAGTGAAATTTAAATATAAATCAGTAATGTTAGGCGTATTTTCGAATCTATTTTCATCTACAAAATTAATTAAAAAGACTTCAATCTCAAAACAGTGATATAGCGTAAACTTTTCATAATTTTACTGGCATCATTTTGGCGGGCCTATTTTACAGGTTGCAGCAGAAATACCTCCCGGAAATACCTTACTATAATACCTCCTACATAATGGTAAGGCTTCAGCTAGATGAATGCACCACTGCCACTGATGTCTTATTAATATGTGGCGAGTCTTTCTGGTAGGTAGATGTGGGTGGTATTTCTGCCCCACCCTGTATATTTTTTATCAATATATTTTTTAGATAGTGTATATTTCAAAATTTCAGATAATGTATATTTTATAACATTTTATGCACACGGATTTTATGAACCGCTTTTATTTACACACTTTTACATTATCCAGTTGACGAAAATATCTTTTTTCGGTAAATATATAATTTGGAAACAATTATATTTTCACGTTTCGTCGAAGAAGCGGTGTCAACATTTTAAAGGGTTTTATTTCAACAATTCTATATTTGACAAAACATGATTCACGCTAAACGTCATTGGAAGTGATAAGGTAATTTGATTTATGGTCTACTCTTATCGTCAGCGATCCCCTTGCATGTTTCCTTTCATAGAGTTTTGTCTTTATGCATGATCAAAGTTCACAATGTCTAAATCTACGGGTACCCCCAGGCAACGTCCTCACAGAAATCTCATTTGGTAGAAAAGTCAGTTGCCTCTATAGCAGTTTGTTGAATTCGTTACAGTTTTCTAATCGTGGAGCACGGGAATAGGTTGGCATATTCAACTCAGAGACACTTTAACTACGATATGGTTAACAAGCTTATTTACATGACCTCATGGACCATATTTAGAGTAGAGGAATTTTTCATTATTTATTTTTTTTTCTATATCTATTCTGTAAAAGCAGCATGGATTACGAAAGCATTTTGGTCTTCGGGTAGATTGATAGTCTCTTCTGTACACTTTCATTCTAACCTGAAGAAGCCGAACAAAACGGAAGCTGTCAGCGAAACGCGTCATTTATAGCTTTACCACTTTGTCTCCATATCTTTATATCGACTATTTTATCTTTAACTGCATCACTATAGAAATTACATTTAACTGCATCATTATAGAAATTACATTTAACTGTATTATTATTTAAATTAGATTATAACTAAGATTATAACTAATTTCAGCTTATAACTAACATTTAAGTTTATCGTTATTTAAATTAGAGTATAACTAATTTCATCAGTTTATACTTTGATTTATTTATTTATACATTAAGTTTTTTCTATGGTTTCCGCAACTCACACTGTGTCACTACGAGTTTCAAAAAGAACAAGTGATAAAATATAATTGGTTGGAGGTACAGTTTACGCAGGAGAATCTTTAGATGAATCTTCGTCGAAGAAAATAAAAACAAATTTCTTAAAAAGGTGTTTACCTGATGAAAATTGTAGGTCACGAAAAATCCGCCGCTAAAAAACAAAAGCATTGATTGCGTTATTTAATTTTAACACCCAGAATTATCACCACTCAAGATGAACGAATTTTCCCTAACGGATTACCTGACGTTGAGCGCCTATTGGGATTTCAACCCAATCCAGACTTCAACTGACACTCGTACTTACGAGCCATCGCTAAAGATGCTGGTAAAATGATCGGTTCTCTCCTCTCCAGTAAGTACCTAACGTCTCCTTCTATCGTCTACCTTACAAGAGCCAGATTAGATCAAAAACGGAGTAGTGTGGCCGTATATGTCCAGGAGCTGCCGAACTTTCAATTCCCCGTCTTGATAGAGTCTAAAAGCTAGGCATTGCTACTGAGTTCTCTGTAACAATTACGTTTCTACAGGGTTGGGTTCTTAATTCCACAGAATTGTTCTTCTCCTAGACTGATTGATTTTGCTATTAACCACTATCAGGCTGTAGATGAAGAGGGGGACTCATACATTTACAAGAGTACCTGTGCAATAGCGAACGCAAAAACATCGACTGGAATTAGTATATGAAATCCTAAATTCCGCGACAACCAATACATCCATGATAGATTCCATGGTAATGATTAAAAAAGGACTCTTTTAGAGTAAATTATACTTTGGGATTATTTCACTTGTGTGAATTATTCTTTGAATGATAGAAAAAAATCATCTTAGAAAGAAAATAACACCAAGAACCGTCTGATGATCCGAAAGATGTAAACGATGTGGTAGTTGGAATTCTAAAAGAAATAAAACTATGAATATTTTTCTTAATCGATATATAAATACTGCGATTTCCTTTTGTCTGTCCGTTCGTCAGTAACACCCTCTAAAATAGTCATTCATTGACCGATTGAAATCAAATTTTGGAGAGAAGTGCAAACAAGAGATTACAAAGTAAAATTGGCTTTACTAGGGATCGTAGCTTAGAACAATAAATTTTCATTATTATTTTGAAAAAATAAGAATATTATTTAAAATACAAAGTACTCACACTAATTTAAAAAAAATAATAATTAATAAAAGTCACTTATTTAATAAGAATGCTATATTATTTTTGCATATCTTTTTATGTTTTTTTTTATACAAGAATCCAGTTTCCATTTCGTGTTGCTTTTGCGAGAACGATAAAGAAATCACAAAGACAAATGGTTCAAAGAATTGGAATTTTAGTTCCAGCAAGAAATATTTACGCATGGTCAATTATATGCTGTATGCTCAAGAGAAAGAAATGCCTAAACTTTACTTTTCGCTATTAAAATGGAGAAAGAAAAGAAAGAAATTTTCTTAAAAAATATTGTTTGCCACGAAGTCCTATAAAATAAAATTAAATTAAAGGAATAATCAAACAACGAAGAAAGATTTTTGTTAAAGTATTTTTCCAAACAAATTAGCTTATTTAAATTTCATCGATTGGTTTGCGAAATTGAACGAAAGGTAGACTTTAGAAATCTCGACAAAAATTTTAGCGATAACTTCAACAATACTAAATACTGTGAGGAATTTAACACACGTCAGCATGGTGCAAAAATATTCTATTAAATTATATTTTGAAAATTAAAAAAAAAACAAATCTTATTTTTTAAATAAACCGAACGAACATTAAATTTACATGATGCAACAAAAGTTGAGTTTTACGTTTTAATCACCTCGATATATTAGTATCATAATAAAATATATTTAAGATAGAAATATCATGCAAAATTAATACACCAGCAAATAGAATAATTGCTTTCGTTTTTATGATAAGCAAACGGAGTATTGCCTTCGAAGAAATGTTCTTCGCTTTCTATAAAAATGGCCACGTTTATTTGTCGACATTATATTGCAAATGCAGGCGTCGCTTAAGGCATATTCTCTTCTTATTTTTCACTCTATTCCAATTAAAAATGTTAGTATCAATTTGCAGTTTAGGACAAGCGTTTCTGCATATTCGTAACATTACAAGTGCAGATAGATTGCAAGTGTTATTTTTTTTGTTTATTTATAATAGTTTGAGCGCTAATACAGGCTGAAACAAAAATAAATGCTCCGCGTTCGATTAGATTTTCACTTAATTAGGATTGATGTTAAAGAATCGTTAATGAACGAGAAAATCAAAGAGGAGAAGGAGAAGGGGAAAATAAGAGGTGGGGTATTCATCTTGATAACACTTTAGATATGTTAGAAATAGATTAGTGAGAATTGCTGCGTTTTTCATTGCTTGCTTTCACAAAATATCGCTCCCTAACTCTCTCTCTCTCTTCCTCTCTGTATATATATATATATATATATATATATATATATATATATATATATATATATATATATATGTGTGTGTGTATATATATATATATATATATAGAGAGAGAGAGAAAGAAACAGAAACGTTCCTGCCAATCTATCTATCTTTTGATATGTTTGTATTCATGCCAATCAATCTATCCATATCTCTTTCTTTCTATATATATATGGTAAAATATATATATATATATATATATATATATATATATATATATATATATATATAGATAGATAAATAGAGAGACAAGGGGTATTTTAATCTATCTATCTATCTATCTATCTATCTATCTATCTATCTATGTCAGTATTCCTTTTCATTAATATATCTATTTATATAGTTATTTATTTAATCTCGCCGCTTCTTTATTTTCTTACCAATCCATCTGTTTATATCTCTTTCTGTTTAATTATTTGCCTGCCAATCTATCTATCTATCTATCTATCTATCTATCTATCTATCTATCTATCTATCTATCTATCTATTTGTGTGTGTGTATGTGTGAGTGTGTGAGTGTGTGTAGATATGTAAAAAAAATAGGAAAGAACACGTTAGGTAAATAATCCGGCTTTCTTTATTATTTTATTTTTATTTAAAAAAAAAAACAGTGTCCCATACAGAAGTAGAGTTTAAATTATATTTTTTGTTTTAAAAACGAGGGTTGAAAACCTCAATATAATTATTAAAATTAAATTGAGTTAAAGTATCAAGCCCTGTTTCATCCTCAAGCGAAAATTTAGGAATCTAGGATTTAAGATTCCTAAATTTTCGCGGAGGATGATTGGACGGTTTTTAATTACATTAATTATATTGAGGTTTTCGGCTCTCGTTTTTTGAAACATGAAACTTATGATTAGCGAAGGAAAAATAATATATATATATATATATATATATATATATATATATATATATATATATATATATATATATATTTATGAACAAAAATGACAATAGGAAAACTGGTAATTGCTGACGCGTTTCGTCCAATTATTTTATCAAAGCAAAATACGAAAATGAAATTAATTGAATAAAGTAACTAATAAAAACAAAAAACAGAATGTACCTAGCAACTGGAATGTAGAGAAACGCTATTTTAATATTTTTAACTGAAAAATAACGTCAGTATTTGTCACGTGTGGAGAATATTGTCATTATATCTGTGTTGAAGTATTCAACCATTTCCTCTTGATTTTATGAATCTGTTGTGTATATTTTGCTTTGATAAAGTCCACATTGGATGAAACGCGTCAGCAATTACCAGTTTTCCTATTGTCATTTTTATTCATAAATATTGTCTTCTCTACTGGTGAAATCAGATAAATTTTATATATATATATATATATATATATATATATATATATATATATATATATATATATAGTGAGAGAGATAGAAAGAAAGTCGGTAAGAAAGAGAGACATATTAATATAGGTACTTAAAAAGAAAATGGCACCTAACTTGCTAAAAGCAAAGTTTAATCAGGGAACATCTTCAATTTATTATTAAGACGAAATATTAAAATAGTTATTGATTATTTTATTACATTTTTTTAATCCTTGCTAGGACGTTTGAAATTTTCGTTAAATATCTTGTTCTTCCCGCCTCACTGGGTAGGCTAAAAATTAGTATGGTAAATTTTGCGTCTGTTCTGCTGTAAAAGAAAAAAAAAACAAACAAAAAACATTGTTTTGGAAACGCGTCAGCAATTAACAGTTTTCCACATGTCATTTTTATTCATAAATATTGTCTTCTCTCCTGGTTAAATCAGAAAAAAAATATATATATATATATATATATATATATATATATATATATATATATATATATCCTGCCAAACTCTCTATCTTTATCATGCATTTTACTCTTGATCCTTATTAGGTTTCCTTCATAAAATTCTTATCAGTTTTTAACACGACTGTCTCGACTGTGAAAACTCGCTCTTATAAAGTCATGCCATTCCATTCCATTTACCACCCATTAATACTGCTATATTTTTGATTTTTCAACACTCAGATAATTTCATATTCTACCGTTTTTAAGCATGAAGCATGATCCGGAGTTAAAAAAAAATAGCGTATGATCATCTTTGAATACACATCTTATATTCTGAGAAGCACGTCTAGCATAATCCACACATGAACGCGTATTGATGGAACCATAGATATTAGCCCGCAGACATTGATATTACTGATTAGAAATTTGACGCCAGAGAAACGTGCTTGTCTTCTTGCCACAAATGTATGACGCGACATGACACCGCTGAGAATATCATGACCAATACTTCGACTACCTGATGCACCACTATTTTTCTGCGGCAAAACTTTCAACATGGAAGAACATTTACTCTGTTTATGAGTCGTTTTAAACGACCGTCTATGTGATTTAGGTTAATTAGAGAAGTCAGTGCCAACTTTGGCAGAACAAGGATTATAATATACAGCAAAGAACCAAATTTACAAAGGCTACAAACAACAGAATTTTGTGGAGAGCCATGATCGCCCACACGGCATATAGAGGGAGATGAACAGCAGAAGCCCTTAGCATTCTAGAAAATACACCCTGGCATCAAGTTGAATATTTCGCAAATGAAGGACACGTTAGACACAGGCGTTTTAGAGTGACAGCCTGACAACTGTGATATATTTTACTGAGAGAATTCGACAATCGGTTGATTTAATAAATTTACAATGACATACTATCGGGATATTTTAGGAAACAATGCTGAAGGCAATAAAGTGTTTGTGTGTATGTAAATGTGTATTAGAATATATGAGAAAAGATTCTTCATATCAAGGATAACACACATGCTGATACTGAAAATTCTACAACGTGGCAAATATGTGAAAGAAGTATCAGGAATATACTTTGTCACCTCACGCATAGAGACACAAACACAAATGCACGCACGCAAACACACACGCGCAAACACACACACACACACACATATATATATATATATATATATATATATATATATCGCTTTTTTAGTAAACGGAAAAACATGTACCATTAAATTATAAGCATAATATTTGTTGGCATTTTTTTTCGCAGTATAACACTTCATATAGAGTATATTTTGACTTTTACGCCGCAATTATATACTGCGTTTATATTAACTTTTGAGCTTTGAAATATATATATATATATATATATATATATATATATATATATATATATATATATATATATATATATATATATATATGTATGTATGTATGTATATAATCATAAAGAGTCCGCAACTACCTGCCAAGGTTTCAACTAAATGCATCTTCAGGGTTAACTGCTCTACTTAGCGTATTGGGCACTCTACGTTTTTGTCTTATTTATTCGATTGGGTTTTTTCCCACTTTGCATTGGAAGTTAAGGCACTGGCCGATATCTTTTCCATTTTTTTGGATTTTTTCCCCCAAATATTAATTTCTTTCGATACATTCATATTTGCGTATTGCCTCGTCTGGGTTTTTTCAACAAACGATTATAGTCAGTAATATATATATATATATATATATATATATATATATATATATATATATATATATATATATATATATATAATTAACTAACTTCATTGGAACATGCAAGTTACCACGACAAAAATTCATATTTTTTCGACGTCACTTTATAAATAAATGTTATGATTTATATTCTTTCGATCTTTTACATTTGTGTGTGTATATATATATATATATATATATATATATATATATATATATATATATATATATATATATATATATATTTATAGCACGAAGCAGAGCACAGTATTAGGAATAGAGAATTAGTCAATATAGACAATAGGGATAATTTATTAAAACTTATATTGCACAACGAAGATTTTATTTATATATTTTCTAAATTGTTATTTGAGCTGTTCAAAATGTCTTCGTTTATCAAAACACATTTCAATTCTGTGTCTGCATGATTCATTAAGATGTCAGTGAGTGTCCCTTATCATTTTACTGCTTTCATATTTAATTCTTCCTTTAAATTCATCAATATTTCCTGGGTGCGTATGATAAAGAACTGATTTCAAATGGCCCCACCGAAAAAGGAAAACCCAGATTGATGTCTGTTGACCACGGTGACCGCTCAACAGAACCTATCAAACATATTAGATGTTTAAAACATAATTAATTAACCCCTATCTTACACGACGTTTAACTCACCCTCTATACTGGAAATAAGTACATCTACTAGTTTATATTTCAGCTCGATAATAGAATTTATATTAAACAATGCAGTGCAGAGCATGGGATAAAATCAACGTGTAACTTAATTTCCTGCTTGAAAGAAATCCTTTTGATTATATGGTTCTTTTCTATAAATCGTGTCACATTTTTAATATTGTTTTTCCCCATTGCTCATCAAAATAGCAACGTTCTTTTCATTCTTTCCCGTCCATTGACTTGTAATGATAAATATACGTTTGTATCTGCTTACAATGAAGAAACATCGACCAACACTATTGCGATCGTCTGTTTTCTTTCTTTAACCTAGGTAAGGGCAAGCACTGCTATTGTATCTTACACAATGCAAGCCAAAACCAGAAAATGATATCACGTCTTATGACTATAACTGTAAGAAATTTTTTTTATATGTGCGACACATTGATTTTTTTCCGTCTTCCGTTTAAAGTTGATTCCATTTTCATTCATTACGCCATTAATTTTTCTTATATATTTATTATTTCACCCACATGTTTAAATGTCTTCTTTACATACTTAGTGTAGCAATTTCAATTTTCTACAAAAATCTAACACATCTCCAACAACCATTTAAAAAGTTACTAGCTGCTTTTGTTTTTTGTTTTTGTTTACGATTTTTATGAACATTTACAAATTGCTATATAAAAATATATTGCTTTCATGCAAAATTTTATTCCAATATTTTTCTGACAATATTATTTGTTTCTAAATTCCTATCGTGCTTACTCTTGCTAAAACTTTTAATGAATTGAGGCAGAATGAAGCTTAAATTTTATTAACAATCATAAAATTTCGCTTTTCTTTTTCGAACGATTA
Source organism: Acanthosepion pharaonis (assembly GCA_903632075.3). NCBI lineage: Eukaryota > Metazoa > Mollusca > Cephalopoda > Sepiida > Sepiidae > Acanthosepion > Acanthosepion pharaonis. Next base: position 281,975 of record CAHIKZ030002806.1, read on the forward strand.
TTAGAGACATATCTCGATATTTGTAAAGTTTTGGAAGCACTGGTAGCAAAAATGTGATGTTGAGCCAGGAATGAGGTAGGTATGAAAAAGAATATACATTAGAATTATCTGCATTTTTGACCACGATGTTTCATGTCTTGCATTTCCATTTGTACTGGAATGCATTAAAATTATAAAACAATAATGGTCACTGTGTCATTTCTTTCGGTGTCGCTTCAGGTTCTACACGGTAGCAAATGGAACGCCGAATCTTTTATTCGGTATCAACTCTAACAACTTGCGTATATAACCCCTGCAAAAGATGCTGCGTGATCGTATCTTCTAATAATCCTTTACATTTTCGTTCTGTTTATTCGAAAGAAATTAGATTCTCTCTTGGAATCCATCGTAATTCTTTTTCCAAATGTCGCACAAGAAGAGGTTGAAGGAAAATTTCATCTGCCAAAAAATATCGTAATTAATGACAAACGCCCACGATATATATGCGTGTCTTTTTTTTTTTTTTTAATGATATTTTGATAGTGGGGCGCCCTTTCTCCTTAACCAGTGAAGGTATCGATGTGAATGTGCGTTCAACTTTTTATACTAGTAGTAATAGAATCAGGAAACTTTATTCGATCGTGGCGAGAGGATTTTATTTGTCAAAATTTTCGTCTTTAATTCCAGGGATTCACTCGATCGTAAATAAGTTTAAGCAATAAACACAAGATCGACATTATATAAGCAATACAAACTAACCATTTAAAAGCAATGAAGGAAGGAGTAAAATCATATACGCAATAAACAGGAACATTATATAAGCAATAAAGAGCAAACGTGTAAAAGCAATAAAGGGAGGAGTGAAATCGTATAAGCAATAAAGAGGAACATTTTATAAGCAATAAAGAGGAACATTACATAAGCAATAAAGAGTAAAATTGTAAAACCAACAAAGGCAGGACTAAAATCGCATAAACAATAAAGTGAAACATTCGATAAGCAATAAGGAGTAAACGGGTAAAAGCAATGAATGGAGGTGTAAAATCGTATAAGCAATAAAGAGGAACATTCTATAAGCAACAAAGAGTCAACTTGTAGGGTGTAAAATTATATAAGCAATTAAAGTTAAACGTGTATATGTAGTAAAGAGATGAGTAAAGACCACGAATACTCCTGGGTAGCAAATATTTTGGTGGAATTTTGTATATGCTATAATACTAAATGTCGAAGACGTTTCAAAACAGCAAAGAGGATACCCATTAATCCATTCAAATAATTTGAAAAATTAAGAAAAATATTATTCCAAGACTTTGTTTATTCTACAGCATGAGATTCTTTTCGTATCCTCTTTGGTATTCTAGTTCATTCTTTTGTGCTTCTCGTTCCGTTTCCATTGAGTCTGTACTACTCTGCTCAGGAATCCAACGCATAAGTACGATGCCTACACATTCCAGAACTAACGCTGCTAGATTTTTACCCACTAGGACAAAAACTTAGATTAAATAAAGCGCTTAGTTAGAAATTTCCTGAATCGATTTCTTGACGGATCGATAGATAAATGAAGACGGTCAAGCGGTCACGACGATCGAAACATCGTCATATTAACAACAAAAATGCGAAACTTTTGTAAGTAGCGTAAATAATCATTTCTCATGAAATTAATATGTTTTAATATGTATTAAATAAATGTATTAAATAATATATAAATTAAATAATATGTAATAACATATTAATATGATTCTCATCCCTCATATTCAGTTACAAAATATTTTGTAATTTAGATTTCTTGTTTGTATTTCAAAGACCCATTCGAATTTTACACATATGTCGGTTTATGAAGTGATTTGAAAGATGTATTTGTGTCAGGTTCTAAGCATACGGAACCATACGAGTTGCGGGACCACAGATTGTGAACTTGGAGAAGCACAACTCTATAAACTCCTCAAGATCAAAACGCACGTTTATTCTAAATAGAATTGCCATTTTATAGTTAATTAGTTGGCTGTGGCATTATAGGATGATCTTTTCTCAAACATCATGCGAGATATTTTTCTCGCCAGAATCTATTTTACCCATCTATAATTTCACCATTTGCCCGGGCATCTGTTGCATATCTAGAGATCCTTGATTACATCCAAAGAAGAATCTGCAAATTTATGAGTTCTGACCTGTCACCTTCCCACAGCTACAGCATAGATTCCTTTTCTTATAAATATTTTCATGTGAATTGTAGTGATGAGTTTTACTCTGCATCGTGAAGAGGCTATGTTCAGCGGGTCTAGCAATATCGCCAAAGTGTGTACGCAGTTATGAGCAGAAAGAAACCATCGAATATTCCGTATTCCTTTTGTGTCGAACACCCGTTGAGCGAGTTAATTGGAGACTTCATGGTTCGCATGTTGCAGTGGAAGTTCTTCGTCCTCGAAGATAGTTCTATCTTTAGCAATGTAATACCGTCGTTGACGAATGCTGTGCATGATATGTTATTTTTCTAATGTTATTGCGAAACGTGGTGTGGACGACGCTACAGAAAAAAACCCGTGGCTATGAGAAGTTTGCCTCTTCCTAATGAATCTTCAAGCATCAGCTTAAAGTCCGGATCAGGTCAGAAATGTGGCGGATGTCTTCATCAGAATTTGGCTAAATGTTGGCCAGTCTTGCACATCTGTGTCGAGTAAAAATAGTTGACTTAGAGTAGCATCTCGATGTCGCTTCGACATGAGGATTTTGATCCCTGGACTGAAGATTGGCAACCCAGTTTAAAATAGTGTATTTTAGGTTATTTTTTTAGCTCCTTCAATTCAAGTTAACTTAACTATGGGATGTATGTACACCAGCCCATTTCTATTCCCTCCTTTTTTAGTTTAATTTCCCGCTCTCCACCCACGTTAAATGACAAAGATATCAATTCTCTGGTGGATGCGGGATAATTCTCGTTGTTTATTTATTTTTTGGTGGCGGGCGTATTTTCCTATTTGTTTTTATTTTTGAATGAATGCCTGTTCAAGTGAGTGCTTTCTAGAGTGTCTTTTTTTAATTATTACATACTGTCCCGCATGGATTTCGTCAAGTTAACTGATGTTTCGACCACCATCTAGGATTGTGAGAGCTTTTATTACTAACACTATTTTTTTAGTTTACTAAATTAGACTTTTCATTGTAAATATGCACTGAGGTTAGTTTTTAAAAATAATTTGTATTTTTTTATTCCATAGCCAACATAAAAAAAAATTGTACTTATGTGAACTAGTTAGGATTTTATAAAAAAAATAAACATTCTATTATTATGATCACAGTAGCAAGAATGGTAAGAATGAGTTGTTTTGGTATCAGGAATATTGTATGTTGTTTGGGTCATTGATTCTGGATAGTTGATTTAAAGATACAATAGTTGAAGACCAGCCACACCCGATCATTTTTTTGGCCTGGTGCCATATTTCTCGCGTTTCAAGAATAAATATCACTTTCCTCTGTGGTTCCTAGACTTCATTAATTTAAGCAAAATAAAAATAAAAATTGACAGCGCTATCTCGTAATTTAACAGTTGAAATTACTCGTTTCAACCGTAAGTTCTATTCTAATAGTTCCTCCTCGCTTGTTGAACTCTCTTAGTTTATCTTGGTTTCCTGTCAACTGCGATCTTCAAAATTGTAAATGCAGTGCGCCATCTTCAGTCTCCATGAATCCTGCTCTTTTTTCTTCTCTCTGTTTCTTTCACTCTCAGTAATTCTTCGCATCTTAATGGGATTTATCTTCCGCTGACTAGAGAGTTGTCTCTTGAATCTCCAGACCATTCATACAGGCTATCTCTTCACAATGCTGTAAGCTATCTCTTCTTCCTGTATCGCTCACCATCCTCCGAAGACTGTGGTATAATTGGATGCATTTCTGACAGCATTGGCAAGTCAATCAGTCAGTCTCTCTCTCTCTGTCTCTCTGTCTCTCTGTCTCTCTCTCTCTCTCACACACACACACACACACACACACACACACACACACACACACACATATATATATATTCATGTTTGGTGATTTTAACGACTATCATACCAAGTGGCTATCCCTTCAACCGGGACGGTAAGGCTTCTCTTCTCGATCCATGTTTTACCTCCATCCCCGAGTCCTGCAGAGCCACGCAGTTCTGTTCTCTTGGCAATTCTGATCATGTTGTAGTGTCTATCAACATCTCCTTCAACTCCAACCACTCCAAAGATTTCCAGTAATTCTTCGCTTCTTAATGGGTTTTATCACCATTTTTTGTAGGGAAATGATTTTAAAGAAATCTCCTTTCCGATGGTTAATCATTTGCAGTTGTACGCCAATGTATAAGAAGACCTACATCTATTGTCTAGTCTGATACAAAACGTCTTTTATTTAAATCTATTTTTCAAATGAATACAATCATTACACAAATTTGTTCAATTCTCTTGGCTGGGCACTCACGTTGTGTTTCAATACTTCAATATTTTTTTTTTCATATTTATACATAGTGACTTTTTATTATTATAGAAATAAGCATTTATTTTTGGAGTCTATTTTCATTTTTCTACATTGTACTTATAATATATTTTTTGTTTTAATAGATTGCTTTTTGTCACAAGCGCGTCCAAATCCAGAAATACTTGTTTCTTAAAGTCTTACGTATGTCGAATAGATGTTTTTTTTTTCTTATTCCTTTGCTTCCCAATTCATGAATTCTTTGCCCTCAACAGACGTGAACTAATAACATGTCAGAGTTCTATCATTTGATCTGTACGAGAAAGATGATGACTCGTCAATTTGTGGATTTTATTTTCTTCGTTGTTTTTTTTATTTCATTTTCTGTCAGATTTCTTTCTTTTGTGATTATTTTATTCTTTCTTTGGTTGTCATTTTTCTTGCAATATTATTTTTTTTTTTAATTTATATATCTTTGATTCCATCCCCACATTGCTATTTCTTCGTTCATTTCTTATTATCTTTCTGTCTTTGCTTTTGCTTGGCTTTCATTCATTTTTACATACTGTTGGCGTATCTATATCGGTTACGTATGCTTTTTTGTGCTGTGTATTTTTATGATTGATACCTTTCAGACAATCGTTTATCGTATTTCGGTTATCTCCCTTGTTCTATCCTTCGTTGTACTTTCTTACTTATGTTTCCTTCATTTTGCGTGTTACTTCCTTCGCATTCTGTCTCTCATTTTCCCTTTTATTCTTTTTTTTCATTTCTCTCTTTTACTTTCTTTATTTCATTCTTTTACTTTCGTTAGTGTTTCTTTTGTTTCTTTGTCCATTTTATCATTTTCCTTGATTAATTTTGTCTCTCGTATTTCTAGTCATTGTCCCTCTATTTCTTTGTCCAATTTTATTATAGCCGGGCATTTTTTTCATTCGCTTTTACTTTGTTTTCGTTTATTTTAACCGACTTCGAACTTATCCTTCTTTATCCTGTGTTTCTTATTCTTGCTTGTTGGGATTTCGAAAATACACCAAAAAATAAATAAACATTTCCAACTTCACTCTCCAACCAGAATTTCATCAACTTTAAAAATAGACACTTAAAAACAGACTAGGTGACATACCACGCGGGCATCGTATTAAGAAAATCACCTGACTCTTCTCAACCAATGCGGATACGAACAAAATTATTACTTTTTGGCTTTCGCTTGAAGCCTATCAATGTAGAAACGAACCAAAATCCACACAAGGGAGTACTCAAAACAAGCAAACGCACAAGAAGACATAGAGCGGACACACACATCAGCGCACACAGGGGAACTCACAGCAAGCATACCCTGGAGAATACAAGAGTACTCACAGCAGGCACGCACAGGAACATACAGAAGAAGACTCAGAGCAAGCACACACAATAGAGCTCACATGAGTACGCACAGCAGCACACACACACTGATTTCACTCTTATACCGTGACGAAGAAAGACTTCTCATTTGGGTATAGGCGCCATTCCGAGAAATAGACACAAGCGAGATAAAATACTTACATGTGCACGCATATAAGTTGCTTTTTTCCACAAATATATAACTTGATATATATATATATATATATATATATATATATATATATATATATATATATATATAAAAAATGAAAATCTTGGTAATCTGTATAGATAATTCAAAGGAGGATGAAATCCTGAGATCTCAATATTAAGTGAGAGCGAATAATTTAATTTAAATAAAAAACAGACCACTTTAAGGCTCCATTGTAATAATTTATTTCACCAGACATTTTTATTTTTCTCTGGATCTTCAGACTTCACTTTCAAAGGTGAAACGAAAAATGAATTTAAAATTTACACTTTTGACGGGCAGTATTAAGCTTATATAATTTGAATTAGAGGGTGATAATGAATGGTGTGAGAGATATGGTCGAATTTTGAGAGGGAAGAGAAAGTTTAAAATTTATCTTTATATTTCTTTTTATTACAATACTTAATGTTGAGGAAGGAGGAGGAGGTAAGTATCAGACCTTGATCTATTTAATCGGTCAAATTAACGGAAATGATATGGGAAAAGGAAAAAGAAAAAAAGTTAAAAAGAAAAAAAGGAGGAAGTAAGAGATGGTTATTTAAGAACATTATAACAGTGTTCGTAGCTGATACTATTCAGTGTTGGCTTCGAGTTTTAATGTAAAAAAAAAATCATCTAAAAATCTACAATTTACAAGTCAATTAGTTCGGTTAACCTCTGCCCATTGGTAGCTTTCATTATTTCATCTGAGGGTTACATTCTTCAACCTCCATTTCTTCATAGTGTATTCCGGGAATTTCTATAGTATATACTGAATGTTTCAGAAATTAATGTGATATATTTCAAAAAATTAATGCGTATGAGTAAATACGGATTACAAACTAGATGTACACGAGGATGCTGATAACGCCATGGCAGTAACATGTGAACAAAGAAGAGACATTTAAAAAATTGAGAGAAAAATAACATGAAGGACTATAGAAAATCAACACACACACACATTTCATGCAAAAATTATAGTTAATAAATATATTATAACTATTTTGAAATGGGGAGTGAATTTTCAATCACACAGTAAATCAATCAATCAATCTATCTATCTATCTATCTATCTATATCTATCTATATATATATATATATATATATATAAATGTGAGGATTTTCACTGTTAGATTGGCTGACCTTTTAGATAGCATCTCGCTTAGTTGAAGATGATTCACACAAGCAGATTGAAAGTTTGAGTCCACTAAAACACTTTTGATCTCCATTCACACACACACACAAACACACACACATATATATATATATATATATATATATATATATATATATATATATATATATATATATATATATATATATATATGTGTTGTGTGTGTGTGTATAAATGTGATATAAAGTAAATAATTAGATATTAGTAACTGTATATATGTATCGTTAATGTGCATACGCAGATAAGAGAATAAATATTTAATAATTTAATAAACAATGCAGTGGCCAATACGGTTAGAGAGTGCTAAGTAGTATATATTAATAAATAAATATATACCTGTATTCGTAGTAAAACTTAAAACTTTAGACGAAAATGCTTAGAAAGTTCTTCAATCGCTAGATCATCCACAGTAAATTTCAGTATAGTTTATATTTTACCATTCCTTTCCGAACTCCAAATATCATATATATCAAGGCGGGCGGAGGAGGTTAAAAAAAGTGATGGAAACAAAAACAAGAAGAAAAAATATCGAAAGGAAAGTGGCTAAATTAGACACACAAAACACTTATAACAATAAAAAAGCTTAAATTTAAAATTCCCAGCGTTACTCGTTAGGTAGTCTCGTTTGTTTTCACTTAAATTTAAACCAACTTAGTCCTATATAGTCATCTACATATATATATATATATATATATATATAAGATATGTGTTTGTATAACACACGCAAAAGTTACACACACACTCACAAACACACATTAACACACACACACACACATATATATATATATATATATATATATATATATATATATATATATATATATATATATATATTGAATAAAAAACAGACCAAATTATAAATGTTTCCATGATATCCAGGAGCTCAATATAAATTCAATGTATTTTGCTCTGAATTTACATTGGATACTCTGGATATATTTAGATATCTTATATATATATATATATATATATATATATATATATATATATATATATGCATGTTTCATTAAAAACGACAGACAAGGTACTACGGTTAAACTTTTTATTTATTTTTTCTTGTGTTCTGACAAGAGCTTTCTTTTCTGGTCGAAGGGTGTGTATAAAATTTAAGACAGCCAACCTTATCCTCAAATATAACAACACACCAGCTAAGTCAAAATTCCAAAGAACGAACATTATCTATGAGTTCAAATGCCCCATGACGAACTGTGTTCCTGATCAAACCGGACTCATATATATTACATCGGTTACCCAAAGAAATGCTTATCCAGACGTCTAACGTTACACCTATCTGACTACAGTTCTATTAGAACCCATTTAAACACACACACAAATTTACCCGACTCCATTAGGAACATATTAGTAGAAAACACTAATATATTTACTGCATCCACCCGCAAAAAAAGACGAAAAATAATGGAAGCTTTAATAAGAAAAAATAAAATGAAAGCTTTAATAATAAAAAAAGAAAAAGCCAGCTCTTAACAATATTAACTACGAACAAAGCCACAATGTGCTAACCGTATTCGGAAATGAAAAACATCTCTACCACACATTAATAAATACACAGAACGCACACACTCAATTAAGCTGAAAAATCGAACCATCCTTGATAATGGCTAAAGGTATAGCCGAAAACGCTCGGAAATATAAAACATTTTGACAGTTCTTACACACCCTTCGTCCAGAAAAGAAAGCTCTTTTCAAAGCACAAGAAAAATAAATAAAAAGCTTAACCGTAATACCTTGTCTGTCGTTTTTAATGAAACATGCATAAAGGAAGGATTGCTGCCTAAATATACAATATATATATATATATATATATATATATATATATATATAATATATATATATATATATATAAAAAAATTTGAATAAAAATCGGACACTGTTCATAATTCAAATATAATACAATTTTATAAAATATTTATATATTACATTTATTATAATAAAATTACGATACATATATATATTTTACATCACTCACAAATTAATTTATATGTTCATTGATACTGAGATGAGGTTCTTCAGGCAAAATGAAAAAAAATAATATTCAGGAAAATTTTTTAAAGTATAAATTAAAAATGGAAACAATAGATTTTTCATTTCATTTCATAATTAAATATATATATATATATATATATATATATATATATATATATATATATATATAAATATATAATATATGTTTTTTCAATTTTTAATTTTAATTAGTGACCTGCGAAGACTTTTTTGTTAACCATTATACGCTGAATATTTATAATATATATATAATATATATATATATATATATATATATATATATATATATAATTTTTAAATCTGTTTATGATAAAGTTTATCTGTAACATTTGAAAATGAAAAAACAAATAATAATTTAATATAATAACGAATTATAAATATTGAAATGAAATATAGTATAATTTTTTTGTCAAAACATTTAATAATAAAACACACACTTCAATTTGTTAATTTAATTTTATATTTTATTTAATTCTAATTTTCATTGATTTGAAATCTAACATATTAAGTATTTTTTTATTTCCGACCTGAAAAAATTTTTAATTATTACAAAATAATTTTAAATAAATTATTTTATTTTAATATTATAAATCATTTTATCATTTGGGTGATGGCAAATTGTTGAATAATAACCATCTTAAAATACAAAAACGAAAACAAAATAAATTAGAGAAATAAAAAATTTTTTATTGAAAACAAAATTAAAATAAAAAATACATCATAAATATATATATATATATATATATATATATATATATTTTATATATGAATTATTATTAAGTTAAAAATATTTATATATTTAAAATAAATTTAAAATTTAAATTTTTTCGTTTTTAAATTATATATAAAATCAAAATTTATATAAATATAATAATATTTTATGTAAATTTAAATATTATAAAAAATGAAAACGGAAGGGTTTTTTTTTAATTATTATTTTTATTAATTTGAAATTTTACTTATTCGAATTCAAAATAATGAAATATTCAATATTAAAATTGTTAAAATGAAAAATTTTATTTTAATTTTGTTTTTTATTTAAATAAATATATTTAATTTATCAAAATATTAAATCAATAAATACAATTAAAGAAAATTATTTTTTTTTTAAAATAAATTCAAAATTCCAAAAGAAAAAAAATTTTAATAAAAAACCATTTTTAACCATATTAAAAAAATTAAAAATTGAAAATTGAACAGAAAATAAAAATATTAATATAAATGTTTGATTTTCAAATATTAAAATTTATCTTTATATAAATATAAATATATATATAAATATATATAAATATATTCATTTATTTATTATATCAAAATTTAAATTTAATTTACCCTAAAAAAAAGGGAAATCTATGTCTTAATTTATAGAAAAATTTTAAAACGCAAATATAAAATATAGAACTTTTATTTAAAAAAAAATATATATATTTAAATCATGTTTTATCTTTATAAAACAAATGTAAATATTTTTTTTATATCAATATATATTAAATTTAAAACATTTATATATGTTATAAAGTTTAATTAAAAATATATTTTAAATCAATTATTAAAATAAATTATTGAATGATTTAAAAAAATTTATATAATTTTATTTATCAAATTTAAAATACAACACTTGTTTTTTAAAATTTTATTTAAAAGAAATAAATTTAATTATTTTAATTAGATTTTTTTTTCATTTCATTATTAAATATTTAATAAATTTTAAAGTTGAAAAAGAAATACGGATTATTTTTTTTTTTATAAAATTTTTTAAATATATCTTCAAAACTTTGAAAAAAATTTAAAAAGGAAAAAATTTATTAACATAAAAAATAAATTTAATAAATATTTATCACTTTTTTCTTCCCTTCTTCTATGTGAAAAATTCTAAAATTTTTTTAAAAAAAACTAACATTAAATATATATAAAACATTGAAATCAAATAAGTTATCAATATATTTTTTATAAAATGGATAAAGAATTTCTGAATTTTCTTGTGATAATGGAAATCAAACAGTATTCCAAGTTTTTTGGGCATAAAAATATAATATTTTTTATTGTCTTTATATTTTAAATTGAATAAAATTGATTCAAATTTTCAAAAAAATTTGTTTGATTTTATTTTGCAAAATTATGAAAAAAAATTATTTTTTAAAATTATTTCTGATTATATTTTCAAACAGAATATATACTTCACCATAATATATATTCAATTATATATTATATATATATAATTATTTAACATTCATTCGAAATTTCAAAAAAAATTCAACAATATAAAATTTTTAAAAAACAAAAAATGCTTTCCATATTGTTTTTTCTTTATAAATTTAAAATTTTATTTATTATCCATAATATTATTTATTTAATTTTGACGATTTATTTGGAATTGCAACAATGGTAAAAAAATTGGTAAAAACTTTTTCAAAAGAAGAACAATTGTTTTTTTAAAATTTTTTATAAAAAAATATTGAAAATGATATATATAAATATACCAAATTTAAAAATTAGAAATTTTTACTTGGAAAATTTAAAATGAAACATTCCATAAAAAAATTCAAATTTTCAAAAAAAATCAAAGTTTATAAAAATGTTTAAATCGAATTTATATATTTTTCATTAAAAATTTCTCTCATATATTATTTGAAAAATCATGTCAATTTTAAATATAAGATTTTTTTCATTTAAAAAATATTAAAAAATTTTTTAAATATTTAATATATATCCATTTCTTCTTAAAAAAAAAAAATCAAAATTAAAGTTTAAAATAAAAAAATAATTTAAAAAAAACAGTTTCAAGAATAAATCAAATTTTTTAAATATTGTTTTTGATTTTATTAAAAAAAAATTCAAATTTGAAAAGTCTAATTGTTATGAAATTCTCATTTAAAAATAAAAAAAAATATTATTTATTTTAACATTTTTTTTGTAATATTTATATCAATAAATCATTGAATAAAAAAAGATAATTTAAATTGTTTAAAAATAATTCAAAGACATTGAAATATTTGATATACAAATATAAAATTGAAAATTTGATTTCTTTTTCGACAATTTTGAAATTTTTGGGATTTTATTTTTTTTTTATGTATACTATTTTAATTAAAAAAAAATTTATTTTATATTTTTATGAAAAGACAAATTTTGATATATAAATAATTTAAAATAAACAACATTTTTCAAAATCTTTGAAAATCAAATTGAATTTTTAAAAATATCATTTGAAATTGAAAAAAAACCATTATATAAAATTAAATTTTTAAATTTTGAAAAAATTTAATCATTTAAATTTCATTTTTAAAAATATAATAATTGATAATATAAAAATATATATTTATATTACAATGATTTTAAATTTACCGAAATAAAATAAAACAATTATAAATAAAATACCAATACGCTCCCTTTCATAAATATTTTAAAATTTAAAAATTAAAAAAAAAAAAAAAAATGATTTTAAAACTTTTTAAATCATCTTAATTTAAAAAATTGGTGACAAAATATCTGGGTTATTTTAAATTAAAAAATAAAAAAATCCATTTATATCAATTTTGCAAAAATGTCCAAATTTGTTTTGTCTGAATGATTAATGAAAAAGGATTATATCTTATATAATATATATATTTATTTATTTTAAAAATATCACTATTCGGAAAAAATTAATGAAAGAAATATTCAAAAATTATTCAAATTCGGTCCAAGGATTTTGTTTCTTATGCAATAATATTCAAAAAATTAGCAAAAATTATATATATTATTTGTTCAACCAAAAATAGGTTCTAAATTTTCTGCGTTGACAAGGCTGAAATTTGTCTAAGAAATTTCACAAAATTCAACAATAAAAATTTAATTTTATTGTATGAAATTCGATTTATTTCTTAGAACTGAGGATTTTATTGAACGAGTTAAACATATACGCCTCATTGGTATTGACATTATCTCTAATTTAGACTAAAATTTAACTTTATTTTTGGTTGATAATGGGATACCAGCCATTGTCCTGAAGAAAATATGCACCTGAACTGCCCCCTAAATTCTCAAATTATATAACTACTGCCTCAAATGAATCTTTTTTTTCCAGACATTTTTGGAAGTCCTCATAAATTGTTCCTGTTTTTAAGAAATTTCTGGAGACCCTTCTGACCCTTCTAATTACCGTCCTATCAGTCTTAACGTTCTTCGGCAAAGTCTTTCAAAGCTTTTTAATCAACGCCAAAGTGGTTAACCATTTACATCCCATAATCTGCTCTCAGACAAGCAATATGGTTTCCGCTTTTTTGATCTACAGCTGATGTGCTTACGGCCATAAACTGAAATTGTTTACCAAACTTCAAAATAACGGAGAAGCTCGTGCCGTGGCTCTAGATATCTCCAAAGCATTTGATAGGGTTTGGCATGCCGGCCTTCTTTTTTTCAAGCTTCAGGGTTATGGAATTACAGGTCGATTGTTTGACTTAATACAATCATTCCTGTCAAACCATTGAATTGAAGGTCGTTCTCAACGGATTCTCCTCCAGTCTCCTATCCCACGAACGCAGGTGTTCCCCAAGGCTCCATCCTAGGCCATACTCTGTTCCTTATCTTCATAAATGATCTTCCTGATGTCATAGATTCCCAAGTAGGCATCTACGCGGACGACACTACAATTTACTCCTGCCTCAAAAAACAAATCTAGTGTCGTTGACAAAACTAACCTGGCCGTTTCGTCTCGAAAAGGACCTCCAATCGGTTGTGAACTGGGGCAGGAATTGGCTGGTTAACTTTAATGCCTCAAAAAACAAAACTGCTCTCTATTAATCACCAGAGAGAACCATCCCTGCCTCCCATTAGAATGTCTGACGCTCAACTTCTCGAGAGCACCTCTTTGCGACTGCTCGGTCTCACATTGTCTGCTGACCTGAGATGGAACAAATACATTGAGTCAATAGCTTCGTCCACCGCAAGGAAAGTTGGCTCCCTGTACCGCGCCAGGAATTTTTTTCTCGCCGGAGTCGATCCTTCAAATCTACAAATCAACCATTCACCCTTGCATGGAGTATTGCTGCCATATATGGTCTGGAGCCCCTTCTGTTTGTCTCAAGGTTCTTGATAAAATCCAGAGACGGATATGCAATGTAATTGGCCCTGATCTGGCATCTCGTCTGCAGTCGCTCTCTCACAGACGTGCCGTCGCCTCCCTCTGTCTTTTTTTTACAAATACTTTCATGGTAACTGCTCCGATGAGCTGCTTTCGCTGGTTCCCAGACTTCATGAATTTAAGCGTTCTACTAGGCTGGCATCTCGCTCTCACCCTTTCACTGTCGAAACTGTTAAATGTAGCCGTCTCTTCTACTCCAATAGCTTCATGTCTCGCACTTCTCGCCTGTGGAACTCCCTCCCCTTTTCCTGTTTCCCTGATAGCTATAATCTCCAACTATTCAAATGTAATGTCAATCGACGTCTCCAGATGCCTTGATCTATCCCCTATCCTTCTCTTCATCCTTTCCTCTCTATCACTCCTATTTGCTCTCGCTCCAACTCTCTGTAACCCCTTGCGTGCTAGTGGCTTCCCGCCTTGCTTGGGGTGAAATGCTTAAAAAAAAAAAAAAAAAATAAGGACATATATTTAATTTATTAATAAATAAAAATTTATTATATTATAAATTATATAAATGAATATTTTATATATATATGAATTTATATATAAAATTTATATTATTCAAAATTTAAAATTTGAATATTAAATATCAAAATATTAAATAAAAAAAATTTGTTAAAAAATGAAAAAAAATTATTTATTTATGGAATAATGAAAAAAATTTTTAAAAATTTAAATATAAGAGTAACTAAAAATTTAAAATATATTTATTTTATATTAAAGAGAAAAAATTAAAATAAATTGAAATCTTTCATTTATGTTCAAAAAAATTTATCAAATTATTTTATTTATTTTTTTCCAAATTTATATAAAAAATAAATTTAAAATTCATTTTTATTATTTAAAAATAAAAAAAGGATTAATACAAAATATTAACATTATAAATTTTATATAAATATTTAAAAAATTTTTATTTTAAATAAAATATTTATATATATATATATATAAATATGAATAAAAATATAAAAAAATATAAATTTAAAAAATTTTCCAAAAAAATCGTTTTATTGTTTTAATTTTTATTTTAATTATATCTAAATAAAAATATAAAAATTTTTAATATAAATTATCAAATTTTATTTTATTAAAAATTAATTTTTTATTTTTTTATTTTTTAAAAAAATAAATTGAAATTAATTAATTTTTAATAAAATTATTTTTAAAAAAAAAGACCAAAAATATACAAAACAAATTTGATTTAAACATTGGAATTTTATTTAAAAATAAAAAAAAAAATATTTATTTAATTTTGAAAAAATAATTTTATAAATGAAGAAACATAAATATTTGTTTGAAAAAAAAAAAATAAATTCTTATCAAATAAAAAATATTATATATCTTTTTAATTTATTTATAAAAGATTTTTAAAAATAAAACTATAAAAAAAATAAAAAATTAAAATAAAAAAATGATATAAATATTTTTAAAATAAGGGTTTTTAAAAAAAAATTATAAAATAAAAAAAATATATAAATTTTGAAAAAAAAAAATAAAAAATTTAAAAAAGAAAAATTATTTTTGTGTATTGAAAATTTTTTCTATTGAAAAAATTTTTTGTGTTTAAAATGAAAGAATAAAATTTTTAAAAAAATTTTTAAAAAAAAAAAAAAGAAATTTTTTTTTTTTATATAAAGAAAAAAAAAATAAATTAATTTTAAAAAAATTAACATTTATAAAAAATTTTTTAAATTAAATAAATAAAAAATTATTAAATGAACAATTGTTTATGGAGAAAAAAATTTAAAAATAAAAAAAAATAATTTTATAAAAAAAAATTATAAAAAATCCAAAAATGAATGAAAATTTAAAATTCAAATTTTTTAAGATTTATTTAATTGGAAAGAAAAAAAATAAATTAATATTTATAAAATAATATATATAAAATATTGTAAAAATCTAAATCTTATATATTGAAGTTAAAATAAAAGGAAATTAAAATTTAAAAATCAGATTAAAAAATAAAAAAAGAATTTTAAAAAAATTTACAAAAAAAAAAAAAATTTCACAAAAATCATTAAAAAAAGTAAAAAAAAAAAATTTTAAATTTTGAGGAAAAAAAAATTTTAATTTATTTAAAAATTTTATATTTATAAATGATTTTTTTTTTTGAACATAAAAAAATCATTTCATTTTTAAAAAAAATTTTTTTTTGAATTTTTTGAATAAAAAAAAATTTGAAATGAATATTAAAAATTAAAATTTTTTAAATTTCTTCATTGAATTTGATCTTAGTTTATTAAAAAAAATTTATTTTAAAAAAAAAAAAAAATTTTATAATAAAAATTTAATTCATCAAAAAAAAAATGAAAAAAAAACATTTGAAAAAAAAAATTATAAATTTTTATTAAAAAAAAAAATAATAATTTATTTATATTCAATTATTCAATATATTTAAATTTTTAATTTTATATAAAATTTTTATTAAAAATAAAAAATCATTTAATTTTTATTTTTTTTTTGTAATTTTTTGCTTTAAATTTTGAAAAAAAATAAATAGTTAACATATTAAATAAAAGATTAAATCTAAATAAAAAATTTTTAAATTTTATTTTTTTAATAAAAAATAATTTAATATAGAAATTTTTTTATTGGAAAAAAATAGATATATAATTATATAAAAAAATAAAATATATCAATTTTTTATTATTTTTTTTAATATATAAAAAAAATAAAAAACATGATATAAAAAAAATTTTATATAAATATAATGATTTATATATATATTAAATAAAAACATATTTGAAATATTAAAATAAAAGAATTTAAAATTTTTCTATTTTTATTTAATAATTTTATTTTGGAAATAAATATATATGAAATATTTATATATATAAAAAAAATATATAATGAAATATTTAAAATTGAATTTGAAGCATAAATTTTTAAAATAATTTTTTTCTCTTATTAATAAAAAAATTAAAAAATAAAATTTTTTGAGAAAAAATAATTTAAATAAAAAAATTAAAAATAAATTTTTTCATTTTATTTATTTAATATAATCATATAAATAAAATAAAATAATAATATTGTTATAAAAAAACAATTTTTAATTAAATTCAAAACACATATAATAAATAAATAAAAAAATAAATTTAAATTTATATAATTAATAAAAATGACAAAATTTTATTATAAAAAAGCAATAAAATTTTTTTTATTTAATATATATTTATAAATTCTGATAAATTTAAAATGTTTGAAAAAATTCAAAATTAAAAAATATATCATAAAAATTTTCAAAAAAAAAAAAAATATTAAAATATTGTTTAAAAAGGTTTTGATTAAAATATGATAAATTTAAATTTCAAAATTAAAAATTTTCAATTTTCATAAAAAAGGAATTTTAATTTTTTTTTTAACAATAAAAATAAATTCTAATGAAAAAAAAATTTAAAATTTTATTATTTAAAAATAATTGTTTTATAAAAAAATGAAAATTATAAAATATATATATTTATTTAAAAATTTGAAAATATTTTTATAACAATCATTATTGAAAAAAAGAATAAAATTTTTAAAAAAAAAAATTTTATTTATAAATATATTTTAAAAAAAATTAAAATCTTTTAAAAAAATAAAAGAATAAAAAAAAAAAAAATTTGAAAAAATTTTTTTAAAAAAAATTTAAAAAAAAAATTAATTTTCATTTTTTAAAAGAAATAATAAATTTTTTAATAATTTTCAAATTATAATTGTTTTTTCTGTTTACTTTACAAATATATAAAAATTTTTAATATGAATATATATATTTTTAAAATATAAAATAAAAAAAAAAAAAATACTTTTTGAAAAAAAATACAATTCAAAAAATTTCAAAAAATTTGTTTTACACAATTAAAAAAAAATTTTAGTTTTTATTTTTTACCAAATAAATCAGTTTAAAATTAAAATTTATAAAATAAATAAAAAAATTGAGGAAAATTTAATGACTTTGAAAATTTTAAATTATGAAGTTTTTTTTTAAATTGAATATAAAAAACATAAAATTGAAAAAAAATATATTCAAATTTTTTAAATAAAAAAAAAAAATATCCAAAAATTCTTAAAATTATTAATTAAAAAATTTTTTTTTAAAATTTAAAGGTAAAAAAAATATTAAATTAAAATAAAAGATTTGTTGAAAATTTTATAAATTTTATGAAAAATAAATAAATAATTATAAAAATTTTCCATTGAAAAATTTTGTATAAAAATCATTACTTTAATAATTTGAATATTTAATAATTTATAAAAAAATAAAAAAAATTTCTATAATTTCTAATTTATAAAAAAAAAAAAAAAATTTTTTTTTAAAAATAAATCTATTTTATTATTATATTTTAATTTATATAGAAAAAAATATAAATTATAAAAATGAAAAAAATTAATTTAAAATTATTTAACAATATATTTATATTTATGAAAAGAAACTTTTTTCTAAATAAATTTTTCAGATTGAAAAAATTAAAAAATTTTAAAATCAAAAATTAAAAAAAAACCAAAATAACAAAAATAAAATTAACATTTTTGTAATTTCATTTGCAGAAAATTATATTTTTAAAATTTTTGAAATTATGACAATAAAAAAATGAAAATTAGAGTTAATTTTTTTATTTAATAAAATTAATTGATTGAAAAAAAAATTTTTTTTTTTTTTGAAATAAATTTTTTAAGAAAATAAAACAGCATTCTTTAAAAAATTAAATTATTTTAAAATTAATATTTCAAATTTTTATAAAAAAAAATAGCTTTATGAAATTATATTCTTTTGAAAAAAAAAAAAGTTTTTCAAAAAGAAATAAAAAAAACAAATTTTTTATTTTTTTATTTGTTTTAAGAAAAAATAAAAATGAAATTTTTTTATTCTTTTTATTTTTTTAAAATAAAAAAATAAAATAAATTTTAAAAAAAATTTTTTTTAAAAAAAATGGTATTTTTTTATTTTATTTGTTAAATATTTTAAAAGTTTTTTAAAAATTAAATTTGAAAAATTTAAAAAATTTTTACTTGTTCATAATTTCTTATTTTTAGACTTCCTTTGGAAAAAATTTTTTCAAAAAAAATGTCATTTAAAACAAAAAATTAAAATTTAAATTAAAATTTAAATTATAATTAAAACAAACAAAATAAATTTTATCAATTATTTTTTTGTTTGATGAATTTTGAAAAAATGTTTATTTAGGAAAATTTAAAATCATCAAAAAAAATAGATTTTTTTTATAAAATAATAATGAATAAAATAAATGAATTTATAAAATTCAAATTTTTGAATGAAAAAATTAAAAAAATTTGAAAAATGCATGTAGAAAAAACAAAATAAAATTCATATTGATTTTGATAATATTATTAAAAATTATGTGTTTTTGATTTTATCGAGATATATGAGATTTAGAAGAAACCTTTTTCTTGAAAGGAAATTATTGGAATATGATCATTTACAAATCATTTAAATTTTTAAAACAACTTATTCATTAAAAAATGAACAATAAAATGAATAAACAATTATTTGAAAAAAAATTTAAAAAATTATTTAAATTTTATTATATTGTTTATAAAAAAGAAATAAAAATTTATATTAAAATATTTAAAAATGATTAAAATATATATAAATTATAATTATTATTAAAAATTATTATTATTATTATTATTATTATTATTATTTTTATTTTCTTTGATTTCTGGCGTTTACACATTTCTTTCCGGATCCCGCCCAGGGACCTAAGGTTAGAAATGGCATCATGACACTTTCCACTGACAAAAAAAAAAAATAAAAATTACATAGATAAAGCCCTTCGTAAAGTGTGGGCTGTACTTGTCAGAACAATTTTTTTGTATCTCCTTGAGGCATGGACTTCCAGGAATCCCTTCAATTAGTCTACTGCAATATTTTCCAACCAGTCCTAGGGCTCCAACTACAACAGGGATTGTTGATGTTCCCATATGCCACATTTTCGAGATTTCTATTTCAAGGTCCTTGTATTTTGACAACTTTTTTTGAATATCTTCAAAGATACATTGCAGTCAGCAGGGACTGCCATATCAATAAGGAGGCATCTTTTTTGTTTTGGTCTTTAATAACAATATCTGGGCGGAAAAATTTTGATTGTTCTGTCAGTGTGTATTGTGTAGTCCCATAGAATTGTAACAGGTCCTATCTCCGTAACCGGGTCTGGGTGGTGTTCATACCAATTTCTTTCAGTTTTCTTCCAGTAAAAAATAAAGAAATGGCAGATTTTCATGTGAAGAATTTTCAAAATAATGAATTTCGGAGGCGGTTTTATTTTTTTTTCAAAAAACAAAAAATTCGTACAAAAAGTTTTGAATTTAAAAACTTCAAATTTTTCAAATGATTCAAATTTATCTTAAATATTTTATGGACAATAAAACATCCATATTATTTTGTTAAAATTTAAATTTATAATTTTAAAATTATTATATATTGAGTTAAATAGTAAATATGATTATTTTCTCTGGCCTTTTATAAATACAGAGATTTAATTTAAATATTCTAAAACATGGAGATCCATATAGAAAAGAAAAAGGAAAATGGATTAAAGCCTAGAATTATTCACCAACTAACATTTGAAAAAGTTTTTTTAAATATTTTTAAAAAATAATTTTTCTTTGATATCCGGCAGCAAAGAAAATCTGAAGAAAGAGATTAAAATTGTTTTAAATGTTTTGTATTTTTTTTTTTGTTTATAATTAAAATACATTTTCAAATAAATTTCCAAAATTAGTGTTAATTCATCAATGAATAAATAAAAATACCCAAAAGACAAAAAAGATTCTTTATAAAAATACATTGTTTATAAAAAAATTATAAAAAGTAATTTCTATGTATAAGAAAAATATAATAGATATATTTTATATCAAAATGATAAAAATATTTTTTTTATGTAAGTTAAAAGATTTTTGAAATTGCGTTAAGAGAAAATTAAAAATTTCAAAATTTAAATGAAAATAAATAACAAAATAATTTTAAAAAATTGAGTTTGTTAAAAAAATCACAAAACATTTTTATAAAATAATTAACTGGCTTTTAGATTTTTATATAATTTTTTTATTTTTCAAATTTTTATTTTTAATAAAAATAAAATGTAAATATTTTAACAAAGAAAAAAAAAATTTTTAGAAAATTTTTTATTAATTTATTAATATTGATTTGATTACATCAGGATTTTAATTATTGAAATGAAATGTTAAAGAAATTTTTGAATAAGATGTTTATATTTTTAAATTTTGATTTTTCTCTCTAATTTTTTATTATCCATTCATTTATATTGGAGATTTTTGAAAAAATTTTATTTGAATTTTTATGTTGATTTAATTAAAAATATTTTTTAGATTTTAACATTTTTACATTTCTTTTTTATATTCAAAATATTTTTTTATTTAAATTTTTTTATTTTTTTTTATATTTTTAATTTTTCATTATTTTCAGGTTTACAAAACTTTTTAAATAAATTTTATTATATGAATGATTAATTTTTATATTAATAGTGATAAATTGACCCATAAAAGGACAATGAAACAGAAAGAATAAATCATGCAATTTTGCATCAAAATTGAAATATTATTAATATTTATATATTCTAATGAATACAAATAAATTTTCTAATATATGTTTATTTTAAAATTTTGATTGGAAAAACATTTTTTTTGATCTATAAAAATGTTAAATATTTTGAATCGATTTTAAAAAAAAATAAGTGAAAATAAAGAAAAAAAATTAAAATTAAAATAGAAATTTTTTTAAATAAAATGTTGGAATAATAAAAATTTCAAATTCCATTTTTTTTTATTTATAAGATTAAAAGAAAAAAGAAATTTTCAATTAAAGGGATATAATATATGATTTTTATTGATGATTTATATTAAAAATATAAAAATAAAGAAAATGGGAAATCAAAAAAAAATATTTATAATGTTAAATTTCATTGACGACATTTCATTCTATTTTTATATATTTAAAGGATATGTAAAATTATTAAATTTTAGACCTTCAAATAAAATTTATTTACTTTTTATTATTTTTTGAAAATTCAAAAAAAAAAAAAAAAAAAAGATTTTAATCAATATATATTTTATTTATGGAATAAAAACCATCTTTAAATAATCTGTTTTTCAAATTTTTTTATTTTTTTTTTTGATTTCATAAAAGGTAGAAATCTTTTTAAATTTCATTATTTATTTATATTTCCAGCAAAAATAAAAAACATCAAAAAAAAAAATTGATTTTTTTGAAAACAAATTATTTTTATTTTTTTAATTTTTGTATAAAATAAAATTGTTTTTTGATTTTTTTTTTTTAAAGATTTATTCAAAGATCTTATTTTGTTAAAACAACATTCAAATGGAAAAATTGTAATTGAATTTTTAAAGTTTTAATTAAATTTTTATTTACATCTTTGTTAAATCGT
Source organism: Acanthosepion pharaonis (assembly GCA_903632075.3). Lineage (NCBI taxonomy): Eukaryota > Metazoa > Mollusca > Cephalopoda > Sepiida > Sepiidae > Acanthosepion > Acanthosepion pharaonis. Next base: position 304,684 of record CAHIKZ030002806.1, read on the forward strand.
GCAATTCAAATTTGAATTTTATTATTTTTTTTCAAAACAATAAATCTTTTTATTCCATTATTATTATTATTATTATTATTATTATTATTATTATTATTATTATTTATTATTATTATTATTATTTTTTCCTTTGATTTCTGGCGTTTTTATATTCATTTTTTTCCGGGTCCCGCCCAGGGACCTAAGGTTAGAAATGGCATCATGACATTTTCCACTGACAAAAAAAAAAAAAAAAAATACATAGATAAAGCCCTTCGTAAAAAGTGTGGGCTGTACTTGTCAGAACAATTTTTTTGTATTTCTTTGAGGCATGGACTTCCAGGAATCCCTTCAATTAGTCTACTGGAATCTTTTCCAACCAATCCTAGGGCTCCAACTACAACAGGGATTGTTGATGTTCCCATGTGCCACATTTTTGAGATTTCTATTTCAAGGTCCTTGTATTTTGACAGCTTTTTGAATATCTTCAAAGATACATTGCCGTCACCAGGGACTGCCATATCAATAAGGAGGCATTTTTTTTTTTGTTTGTGGTCTTTAATAACAATGTCTGGGCGGTTGGCTTTGATTATTTTGTCAGTGTGTATTGTGTAGTGTAGTCCCATAGAATTGTAACAGGTCCTATCTCCGTAACCGGGTCTGGGTGGTGTTCATACCATTTTTCTTTCAGTTTCCTTCCCGTAGAAGTTGCAGATTTTCCAGTGCAGATATTGGCCCACTCTGTCATGCCGGGTTTTATATTCAGTGGGTGCCAATATTGTGCAACCTGATACAAGATGATCAATTGTTTCTGGATATTTATCACAGAATCTGCATTTTGGGCTGACACCATATTTTTAGTATATGTGCTTGATAATTTTAGTTAACAAGCATTGGTCTTGTGCAGCAAGGATAAAACCTTCAGTTTCAGCTTTCAACCCTGATTTAAAATAACCACTGATGGGTACATTTTTTTGTCTTGATCAGTTTGTTTGGTACGGGCAGAGTATTGGCAATAAAGCGGTTTATCTTGTCATTATTTACTGTATCTGGTCAAAAAAATTGCATTTATATCTTTAATTTTTTTTTATATACAATATGAAAGCTTCAGCCAGTGTATTATGGATTTACTTATTATAATTAATATTTTTTTTTCTTTTGATTTCTGGCGTTTACACAATTAATTTTCCGGGTTGTTTTTGAACCCATAAGGTTAGAAATGGCATCATATTACTTTAAAATGACAAAAAAAAAACATAGATAAAGCCCTTCGTAAAGTTATGGGATTACCTGTCAGAACTATTGTTTGCATCTCTTTAAGGATTTAGATTTTTTAATCCCTTCAATTAGTCTACTGAATCTTTTCCAACCAATCCTCGGACTCAAATACAACAGGGTTGCATTGATGAAATATGCCAGATTTTTGAGATTTCTTTTATTATTATTATTATTATTATTAATGTCTCTATTTAGTTCAGAGCAAATTATTCGTGATTATCAGTTAAATAAATAGAAGCTCTCCTGAGATCTCCAGTAACTTACCCATTAACCTAGCAGACTACAGTAACGCATTTGATTGGAAAGTCTCTAATTTTTTAAAGTTTTTAAATAGATACTATCATGATATTAAGGATTTTGGTACTGTTCCAAGTGTTCCATGTATTATGGTTACACTATTAATATTCATGTTCCACGCATTTTTTCATCTCCCGAGCAAGGACCTGATATATATATTTATTTCACTCATATGCCCTTTTTATCATCTGACAACTAAGGTACGACATAGCAAATAATCAAATAATATCTTATCAGTTTGTTATGGTTCTTATGCATAAAAACCCTAGAGAATTTTCTTATTTATATTTTTTATGAAAGCGTCTGATTTGTTGTATTTGATTACATCTTCGATCAAATATCGTTTGCGTCCATGTTCCTACCTTGTCATCCATATTGTTTTTTTTTTTGCTTTCTTTTGTGTTCACACATATTATCCTATGAGCTGAGTTATCTCGCTCCATCTACTCCGACACCAAAATATATTTTCTACTAAGAAAATTTTTTTAAAGTTATCTTATTAAAATGTTACACTATGTTAATTCACAGTGTTATTTATATTCCAGGTATAAATATTAAATATAGTCATTTCACTGACGCGAAAGGATCTCGATGTGTTTTCTTAATACAAAAGATAAATTTAGAATACTTTATTTTATCGACTGTCAGAATAATGCATATCCTAAGTTAAAGGAGAATTGGTCGTTTGAAAGAAATACGTTTACATATTTGTAATGGAATAAGAAGAAAGGAGGAATAAAATGTGTTATATTTCCGACGATCTGGAATAATAAATCAATAAGATTGATTTAGAAAATGAAAACCGCCAGAGAAAAAAAAACAAAAAAACAAAAAACAAAACAAAAAACAATCAAAATTAAAAGAAAGGCAAGGAAAATTTCATAAAATTAGAATGGAAATCACAACGCAAGATGAAGAATAGAAAAAAAAAGCTTTCAAGAAAAAAAAAGAAGTAAAAACTGAACTAAAAAAATTAGCAGAAGAATTGAATCGATTGTTTTGAATCAATTGCAAAGGTATAGATTGTTTTGCGGAACGTTGTCAAGAATTTTGAATGGATCTCCGAGTTTTAAATAACTAACGTCTATCATATATTTTTTTAAATTTAATTTTTTTTTTGATTTATTATTAAATGAAATCAGTTAAAAACGGAAAATAACGACTTCAATAAAAGTAAAGTGGAAAGGATTTTGATCTTGACAGCATATGTTTCGCAGTTCGATTCCACACGAGTCAAATATAAGACAAAAACGTCAAAATCAAACATTATACTGTAGGGTTTGAAGATATGTGTAATTAAAAAAAAAATACCGGTCGAAGCAGGACATTTTTAATGCGATGATTCTCTAAATAATGGTTTTCTTTAATATATGTGTATTCTCATGAATTCCAGGGAAATACAGTGGATTATTAACCTTTGCATTATCTTTAGCTTTGAAATCTATTATTTAAACTGGCTACTATCCAAGTTAGTTTATCCTCCTATTTAAATCAAACTGAGGGAGAGCATTACCTATAATATAAAGTAGGCGGAATTATATATATATATATATATATATATAATAATAATGGACTCTCCCGTCGGTTTCGACGTATGAGGATCTGGTACATTATTGGTTCAGTTATGAAAGTTTGTGCGATAATCTTAAGTGGCATTTAAGACCTGCTAGTGCTTTACAAAGGAGGCCATATATGGAGCAAGTGAGAATTGCGTAGAGGGAATCCTTAGAGAGCCGTCGGTGGTTGTGCTAGCATTAAGTCATAAGTCATCGTGACCGAGTGTGCTGGCCTTGTTCAGACTTTTGATCACCCTAGCTGACGCTCTCTCTCTCCCAGAAATTGTAAATAAAAGCTGCTCAACATAGTTGCTTTATAAACTACATGTGGTCTTTGTGCGTGTTTAACAAACAAAAATGTACCTGTTCAGGCGTATTCAACGAGGATTAGTTTGCCGTCTCAGTAGATCGACATGCTTGGAGCCAAATCGCTGTGTTGAGAGAGGTACAGATAGAATTGGGGCAATTCCAGCCTCCTGTAAACCGTGAATAATGTTCGCAAAGAAGATGATATTGCATTGGAGTCACTTTAACAGGCAAAATATATATATATATATATATATATATATATATATTGTTGTGGGGTCCTTCCCTTTTTACTCAAATGGACTCACCCAGCATAAACATATACTACTGCTACGTGAAGACCCGAGAGACAAGAGCAACCGAGGGTGAAGGTAACAGACACACAGACAGAACGAACGTAACGAGCAAGAGTCACAGTGAGCGAGCACGTAGACTCAGTAAGAAGTCATACAGCCATACTTCAATACCAAAGAATCTATAGATATTTTGCTACTAACCCGTATACCTGGAACTACTAACCTGCATTACCAGTTTGTACTATTACCTTGATACATTATTTTCCTATATTCATTCTTGGCGTTTGTTATTTATTGGTACCGGATTTCATCCCGGAATCCACAACTTGGCAACGAGGATATCGAACTCACACGGGAAAAACCAAAAAGACAAAATTCTCCCTCGTCAACTTGGCGACGAGGACTTCGAACTCAAGGAAAAAAAAAAAAAAAAATTCTCTCTCGTCGACCACAACATATATATATATATATATATATATATATATATATATATATATAGTCTTTACCGTGTTTGATAAGACTGACGAATTATATTTTCGTCTGTCGAAATAAGCTTATTTCACATTTGAGGTGATTTTGGATATCATTTTTTATTAATTTTGGCTTTGTAATAATAAATACATTAAAACCCTTTTTTGTGGATCAGTTTTAGTATTTTTTATTACTAGGATTCATTTGTAATATATACCAACGGATTTATTGACCATATCTAATGATCCCTCGATAAATGCGTTTTAGATTAGTGAGCAAAGATTTTTATATACCAAAATTCAATTAGTGAATACATGATACTCCATTAGTACTGTAAAACCTTCTTCAATTTAACAATAGTAATTGTAAATTGAATTTTTATAGTTACCGATGTACAAATTAGCCAAACTAATGGAAGGGTTCATTTATATATGACGGGCCTAAACGATCAGTCATATGTAGAACTTAGGGCCAAACAGAACCCGAATTGTACCTTTTGAACAAGCTTTCTGTATCGATTCTCGAATCATCCATATCGGTTCTGTATCCTATCCTAAAGTAAAATTTATTTTTACGAAATGTATTAAATCCGACATTTTGATATTTCTAATTTAGATAGTTTAAAAGTTATTTTTGATGGATACTCATATTCGAGTAGAAGCTTTGTTTTTTAATTAAAAATTATTTTTTCCCCTATTTCTACCGGCCTGAACATTCGAGAAATATTGTTAAAAAAATATGCGTCTTTCAGCAGGATTCGAACCGTTATCTCTTACGTGGGTGTATGACTATGACATAAAGATCTCTCCGAGAGCAAAGCTTGTTTGCCGTACCTTTTTCTTTCAGCTATTTCGTTCCGTTAGGTGTTATTACATCGTGGACATAATAATGCCCATAATGAGAGAAGTTAATGCAAACTGGGAAATTAAACCTTTCTTCTATACCTCACCCAAAAAGTTAATGTTATATCATCAATAAAAAAAAAAAGCCAGAAATCAAGAGGGAATAAATATCTACAAGCTGACGTGACAATAGCAATATTATGCCGTGTAATTGCACCTCTTATCAGGATATGTGCAACAACACGCTATCCCAATCGACTCCGCACGTTTTGTGAAGATCTCTGAAGAGATACTGAGATATGCGCTCTCGGTAGGCGTTCATCGCTCCCCGATGTTTATATTCTTATGATTTTTCGTTCAAATAGAGATATCCACAACTTTGTGTACTATTTGTCAGTAATCTGCAGAATTTAGCTAAAAACAATTCTGGACTACACGTATCCGATAACAGTGTACAATATCCGTCGGGAATATTCCCTTGATTTGCTCACCCAGAGGTTGTCCGTGAATGAGAATATTAGGTCACAAAGTGATGCAATGTCTCGATCAATGCCCGATGACTTATTTAGGCGAACAGACGGGTCAAATCAACAGTACACATCGAGAAACGTTGAAAATATGTAGAACAAGCAATATTCACATAGAAAAATGTTCTTATAAAGTCATAGTTTTCAATGTACAGACGTTTATTTAACTCAGTGACTGACAGAGGTCAGCTATGGAATCTGACTTCAAACAGCACATTTATTTAGTTGTCTGAATTTCTTAGAGAAAGCATTGTCTAAAGGAGATACATTTTTATGGTGGATGAATAATGTGCTAAAACTGAGACATCTTGCTTCCCTTTACTGTGCAATCGGCATGCCAACAATGTTAGGTAATAATATTTTCTTGTGAGGTGATTTATAGATTGAACTTAAGTCATAACATTATTTTCACCTTAAAATTATCACTGCTAGAAAAAATCTCGTTGTTTGGCGCCCGAAGATTAAAATGTATCGGAAAATGCATAGCCCGAGATAACTCGGCATAAAACTCGTGGTTGGCAATGAATGTCTTTACAAAAAACGGATTCCACGTGTTAAAAAACTATTTCCAGATTTTAAGGAATAGATTATTTTCACAGGTATTAAAATGTTTCGTTTAATAAAATAATTATGGTAATATTATTAGCAGCATTAAGAATTGATTGCTCTTAATAATCGCTTTATTTATCCAAATTCATTATACAACGATTTTAAAAAAAAGTTCTAACACGTTTAAGCATCAGTAACTGTCTATATTTCTGAGATGAAGTATTATGTACACTATTTACATTATTCAGAGTATTGTCCTCATTTTTCTGTCTATATTTCTGAGATCCGGTATTATGTACACTATTTACATTATTCGGACTATTGTCCCCATCTTTGTCGTCATATTTATCACAACGTTTCGGCCGTTGTACGCTCCGGCCTTCTTCAGGTGGTTGGAATGTCGAACTGTACCATTTAAAGACATGTGGCACAGTGGATAAAGGCGTTGCATAGATCCAGTGACAGGACACAAAGACATGTCAGTTCAATACCTGGATAAGGCAGTGGAGAACTTGGAGAGGTGAATTAACAGGATATAACTGATAATTGTAATCCATTAGACATGGCACCTGGAACTAGAACAGTCTATCCCAGCGAGCGATATAACGGGTTTAGTTCGACATTCCAACTTCATGAAGAAGGCCGGAGCGTACAACGCCCCTAACATTGTGATAAATATGGCAACAAAGATGACAAGAATAATCCGAATAATGTAAATAGTTTAAGCATCGTATAGATACCAAACGTATTAAATTCAACTGAATAAATAGCTTGTCTTTGTGATAAAAAAACAAAAACAAAAAACAAACAAAAAACAAACAAAAACCCGAAGAAACGTAAGATATAAAGATGACGTAACAATATGTGCTCTTGAAATGGTTTTGCAAAGAGAAGTAAAAAAATAACACAGAGGCACACTTAAGAAACAATAGCTTAATATACAAGAGTATTACAGAAATTCTTAATCCTCTGAAGGGGGGAATTGTCAGTTCCTTTTACTGTTTTAGTAATTAAACGACTGTGCCAGACCCGTTCTATCCCTACAGAAATCATATCAGATAAAAAAAACAAAAAACGGGATATTGCTGCCATATCTGGATTGCAATTTCCCAATCCTCACACTTCTGGTTTAACAGAGTCTAAAAAATGTTAAGTGGATTTGTAGGTGATGGATTATTTTCCGCCAACAAACAGTCCCACCACAGACGCAACTGCGCAAGCCCGTTTTTATCATAACGCTGTTCCACCGGGAAATTCTCTAGAGATCTACATTCCTTCGATTCATAAGTTCAGAGATTTACAGTTAGGACACTGGGTCAAATGATCCTCATTCCTTTCGGACACCATTTGTAAGGAGGAAGTTCTATTCGGATAGATTTCTTTCCAAGTGTCGATGTCTTGTTCAACCGACTTCTGCGTGAATGTTTCCCCGAACACTACAACCATAAACACGCCAATTCCAGCCTCAATTGTTCTCTCTTCTACATATCATAATAATGTGAAATACCTTATCCACTTACGTCCATAAAAAGGCGTCATTCTGTAGTTATCTACCTTGAGAGGATTTTTTAGGTTGTATTGTGTGAGCGACCGCGGAAAATAAGTTATTCTTCGACCGACATCAAAAGATATCCGGGAAAGTTGACATAAATGTCATATCTCAATCCGAACATGGTTTTTGTTTATTTTTTAGAATGTCTAATCATTTCATTCTAAGCATTGCGATAATGACACTAGGACGCCGGGAATGCAGAGATTAAAAGAAAACTGAGAAGACTTTAACGAGAATTAAGGAAAATGACAATAAATGAACCGGATATAGGAAGATTTGGTGAATGACGTTGCATGTAAATTTTTTGACGATTGTTGGTGGCAAGAAATCGGAAGGGAGTTCCACAGGCGAGACGTGCGAGAAAAGAAGCTATTAGAATATAATGGATGGCTACATCTAGCTAGTTCAATATTAAAACAGTGAGACCTGACTGCCAATCTATTAGAATGTCTAAAGTCGAGCTCAGGAAAGGCGGAAACCTCGTGTTGAGCAAAAGGGCAAAAGCTCGCACGATCTCGATTTTCAGTACGAATACTGATCGCGAAAGCGTGTCCCATTGATGCTATCCGAGCGGAGAGCTCCGATCCACCGAGAGGTGTCAGAAAAGTTACCACAGGGATAACTAGCTTGTGGCCGGCAAGCGTCCGTAGCGACGTCGCTTTTTGATCCTTCGATGTCGGCTCTTCGTATCATTGCAGTCGATGCTATAAGGAAAACATGTTCTTCTGTACAGTTACTGTGAACTTATATGTAAAAAAGACAGAGGGAAGCAACAATCAGAAAATGGCTGGTCTAGATGTTAGGTCAGGATATATTGAATTACAGACCTTTCTTTGAATTTTGTCAATTTTAATTGTTACTTCTCACCATGTAATTTCCTCAGCTGATCTAATTACAGAAATAGTTTCCAGTACTCCAGTACGTAGTTAATGCCTTAGAATTGTGCTCATCCACTGGGAGTCAATGGCAGTCTCTGCTGATGATAATATGATAACAAGTATTCTAAGTGGGTATATTCGTACGTTTGTATGTCAGCTTCACATTGTTCATTTAATAACAACAATTATTCGCGTACAGTACAAGGTGTCCCTTTTATTGTTGACACTCTCGGGACATTCAGACCGAATCTTTCTACTATTCAAGACGCTTTAGGGATATTTGTCATCATTAGGATTTTCCTGGTGTCAGCAATGCTTGGAACCACTCATGCGCAATAGAAAGTGTTTTGACTCCACTATATGGTTAGAAGCTGAGATGTTACCATCATCACATGTCCGAAACATCTAACTGTTGGAGGGGCTGATCTGAATAATAATAATAATAATAATAATAATAAAGGCCACAAGAACAGAATGTGTCTTCTTATTGACAAGACATTCCACATCCTAATGTATCTTTGATGATCTTCAAAATTGTATCAAAATACAAGAATCTTAGAAATCAAAAAAATGTATCACGTAGGGACATCAATAACTCCAGTTTAATTGGAGCCCTCGGATTGATTGCAAAAAAAAAAAAAACTTCTCATAACCCCATAAAAGTGTTTCCTGGTAGCACATGCCTTAAAAAAAATACAAAAAAATGTACTCACAAGTACAGCTCAGAATTACATTATATCTGTAAAATATATGTCATCTTAGCTTCTTTTTCCAAAAGTAATCATTGGAATATGTCATGAAGTCAATTCTGATCTTAGGGTTCTTGTTGGGACCCGGAAGGAAATATGTATACAACAGAAATCAAATGAAAATAATAATAATATTTGTTGTTATCATTATTATTATTATTGCATTTGTTTTTTTTTATAAAACATCCACAGTTTTCTTTTACTCTGCAACGTCAATTATTCATGGTTCCGCGATAGCCCCTGCTATGCAAATACTGAATTCGGCATACTTTCCATTATGCTAATTATTGTATGGTTCTCGTAACTTCATTTTCCACACCTTTTGCAGAAATGACTTGGTTCGTGATTATTCACTTTCATTTTCGCTTTGTAGTTTATTAAATATAACTATTCCAACAATCTGACAGTATCTCCGCACAATGTTCGTTGAAACTGGGTCTGGTATCATTACTCGAAGGGAGTGGCTGGGATGGATCCGAAACGCAGAAGTTTTTACTCTTTTCCGTTTTCAACGACACACTCATGATTTCTACTGGCGGCGTATCTTTCAAGTTAAACTGAAACAATTTTATTTTCGAAAGATCAAAAGAAATTAAACTCAGTAATTTGAATTAATGTTTTTTTTTTCTTTGAACTTGACATATACATGAAATTCAGTGAACCTCAAAACTTGGCCTCCAATTTTAGTGAATAATCTGGATTCAGAAAAGATATAAAAAAAAATATATATCACTTTCAATTTTGATATTTCCAATTCAAATAAAACTTATTTTACGCATTAGTATTATTATCTGTACCTGACACACGCATAGCAGTATATAACAAAAGGGTAATGATAACACTAGCAGTTTTCTTATAAGGAGACATTTGGTATTCATTGACGGAACAGCCAATGCAACATTCGATTAAAATTTATAACGTGTTTCTATTAAACTTTTTCAAGAAAGTAGGTTTCTTAAGTCTTGTAGCTGTTATTGCTCTTTCCCGAATTGATGTGGGTTTCCTTTCTAAACTTTTGTTTGAAGCAGTTTGGAATGTCAATATTTTGATTATATCATTCATATCTCTTCGGTTTAAATAAATATGCACTTTAGTTTTGCTTTTATTAAATGCCGGCTAGTGATATAGTTAGTTTTCTGTTGTTTGGCAACAATTCTTTGTTTGTAAATCTGTCGAGCCATTCCGTAATGCTCGGATAAGAATCGTCCTCGCTAATATCGACATGCTCCCTTCACTCGAAGCCATATTTAACCATTGATCTGAGAATGCTGTTATATACAACTGATAGTTTAGATATTTCTGACCGAGTTTCTGTCACCCTGTTTGACGTTGTCATTAAAGTTTCGATTTAGCGAGGCTATTGAAGACGATAAGTTTTTAGGTTATTTTATTTTATTTATTTTAGGTTAATGTTTGCATTTTCTAGCAACTTGGTTAACCTAAATTAACGTAACTATAAACCCCGATACTATAAATATCTTACTGATATGAAGATGCTTTTTTTTTTGTGGCTAGCCGCTCTTATTGCTGTCAAATATGGCGGCTTGCCAATCCCTGATGCAGACGCCTACTCCTACAGAATTGTGTTTCTTCATCACTCACATAAGCCACCTGCAACAATGCTGAGCGGACTGCATGAATTTAAGCGACCTACTAGATTGGCATCTTGGCCCCACCCTTTCACTGTCGAAACGGTTGAATATAACCGTCTCTTCTACTCAAACAGCTTATTCTCTCGCTCTTCCCAGTCTGTGGAACTGTTCTCTTCCTCTTACTTGCTTCCCTGATAACGATAATCTTCAAATATTCAAGTGTAATGTCAATCAACATTTTCTGATAACTTGATCTTGTTACCCGTCCTTCTATTTATCCTCTCACCAAACACGCCTCTTTACTTTTGTTCTCTACCCTCTGTACCAACTTGCGTGCGTGTGGCACTCTCGACTTGCTTGGTGTAAAATGCTTTTAAAATATCCAAGTTTACGCTACCTCATATCCCCATACAGTCATCCATGTACTTAATGACCAAGCTCGACCTTGCTTAATTTTGGTGATTTTACGAGAACCGGTGTTTCAACGTGATATGGCCGTAAGCGTACAGGACCTACAAATATGCAATAAAACCACTGGTCTTTTGTTCTCCTGACAGAATAGGATACATATTCAGTTATGTAGGTCCGGGCGGATAATTGTTAGCCGAGTATTTATTTCCAAAGCATTGCATGAACGAATCAAGGTTTTAACTCTCTGGGAGATATATTATTTCACTATTTTCCCTGGGTTCATCTTTTGCTTTAAGGCGTCTCATTTGCTTCAGCTCTGTTCGTCCAAGGAAACAGTTATTGACTCGGTATAAGGAATTTAATACGTTAATATGCGGTTTACCCCATAATAACGTTGCCTGCGCATAAAAAAGAAGAATCTACAATGACACTGATCTTGAAATGCCACGTCAGGTTCAGTCAATTTCCCACCGCTATAATGCATCTCTCACCAGTAATTAAAGTTCCTCTGTGAATATTATGAAATTAAGCACAGTACTAGATTGGTGATAAGATCTCATCCTTTCGCAGTGAAAATGGCTACATGTAACCGTATGTTCTATGCTAGCAATTTCTTCTATAGTACGTTTCACTTGTGAAACTCACTTCCGGTTTATTGCTTCCCATTCAACTTTGATCTTCAAATATTTAAGTGCAATGCAAATCGTTATCTTCTGTCTTCTTAATTCATATTTTTTTTTATTGTTCTCCCTCCTTGTACCATTTTTTTCATCGTAGTTTCAAGAACTCGGTAACTCCTTGCGTTTTAGTGGCTGTATTGACTTCCTTGGTGTGAAATGATTAAAACATGATTATTCAGATATCATTTATATAAAATTGTATCACATTATATTTAAACTGTGTATTCCATATTGCATAGATCTCGACATTTATTCGTTTAAATTGCAGGGACCCTTGACAAGAAAAATAAGCAAAGAAGTTATCTATCATGAATTAAAACGTATTAAGCTATAAAATTATATTGCACGAAAGAATGTTTTAGAAACAGTTTCAGAGAAGAATTCTGGCAATTGATACGTTTTATTACAGAAGGATTCTGAAAATTCCATGGATCGATTGACAGATTTATTTGTTAATTTTACGACTTATAAAACATTTACAGGTTATATAAAGACAGAAATTAATTTTTAGAATACAATGATTTACTATCCTACTAATTAACCAATAGCTGGAAAAGAAAAGATAGATCTATAGAATTCCTAAAATATCAGGTGCTGTAAGCTGTTATGTGCGGGTCGTGTTATTTGGAGGGCCGTGTTCAAATTCACTTTAAGTCAGTTATATTTACTTACGTGCAAATACCTTTAGATCTACCTGTTATCCCACTAGGTATGGCTCGATTTTAAGACTTACATCACTACATCATTATATCTAGGGAGAAAATGTCCTTAAATAACTCGCACAAAGTTCATAAGCCGTAGAAAACAGATCAATCGCATCAAAACTTAAAGACGTAGGTGATCATGGCTCTAGACAGTTTCCTTTTATTAATTATCTGAGAATATCCAAGACTTCTTGGAAATATGGTAGTAGGTTCTCCTTGATGTCTTCGCAGTTTGAAATTTAGAGTTTTCATTTCATATTCTGGCTGCTACCCAAGGTTAGAGATCCCAGCCAACCCACCTATTTAATATATAGCTGAAAGGAAGATGAAACCATGCCTTTCCGAGGAGCGACAACGCGACAATAAACATCGTAATCTAAGTTGGAATGTGATCGCGGCTCATTAAATTCCTTATACCGAGTCGATAACTGTTTCCTTGAACGCAGAGAGCTGAAGCAAATGAGAGGCTTTAAATCAAAAGATGAACCCAGGGTAAATAGAGAAGTAATATATCTCCCACAGAGTTAAAACCCTGATTCGTTCGTATAATACTTTGGAAAAAAAAACTAATTGACTAAAAAATATCCGCTCGGAGATAGATAACAGCAATAGATAAAGGAATATGTATCTTATTCTGTTAGGATAACAAAAGACCAGTGTTTTTATTGCATATTTGTAGGTTCTGTACGCTTACGGCGTAACCCGTTGTAACGCAGGTTCTCGTCCGATCACCGAAGTTAAGTAAAGTCGAGCACTGTGAGTATTGGTATCCGCTTGGGAATACAAGGTGATTGAAAAATAGTGCATCTTGATGGCAAGAGACAGAAGAATACAAAACAAAAGCGGAATAAATGGATGGCAGAACAAGATTATTGTGAGAACAGAAAGACAAAGTTTATTAAGAAATAAAAAAGACAGGAAATTGTTGAGAGCCATGATTACCAACATCAGGAAGGAACACGGCAAAAGAAGAAGAAGAAGAAGAAGACATGTACTTTATTTTCTATTTAGAAGAATAAAAAGAAGAAGACATGTATTTTATTTTCTATTTAGAATAAGAGAAAGAAGAACACATGTACTTTATTTTCTATTTAGAAGAAGAAGAGGAAGAAGAAAACATGTACTTTATTTTCAATTTAGAAGAAGAAGGAAACATGTACTTTATTTTCTATTTAGAAGAATAAGAGGAAGAAAACATGTACTTTATTTTCTATTCAGAAGAAGAAGAAAACATGTACTTTATTTTCTATTCAGAAGAAGAAAACATGTACTTTATTTTCTATTTCGAAGAAGAAGAAAACATGTACTTTATTTTCTATTTAGAAGAAGAAGAAAACATGTACTTTATTTTCTATTTAGAAGAAGAAGAAGAAAACATGTACTTTATTTTCTATTTAGAAGAAGAAGACATGTACTTTATTTTCTATTTAGAAGAGGAAGAAGAAAACATGTACTTTATTTTATATTTAGCAGAAGAAAACATGTACTTTATTTTCTATTTAGAAGAAGAAGAAGAAAACATGTACTTTATTTTCTATTTAGAAGAAGAAAAAGAAAACATGTACTTTATTTTCTATTTAGAAGAAGAAGAAGAAGAAGAAGAAGAAGAAGAAGAAGAAGAAGAAGAAGAAGAAGAAGAAATGTACTTTATTTTCTATTTATGTGTCGAATTTTAGCACGTTAGAAAATATTTTGATGCTATATCATTTCAAGTCGTAGATGATCATGACCATCCCCAATTTCCTTTTCTTTAATAGCTGCAAATTTTCGAAACTTCATTCGTTCATACAGTATTCTGGAAAATACTTCTCGACGAAAAAATTTCCGCCTGTAACTACACAACGTAATTACGCGCGAATGACATTGAAGAAATGTAAAAAAATCCGCCATCGTCCGCCCAACTATGGGTTAATTATTGAAACTTGAATCACTAAACAATTATTATCTCCCATCCCCTAATTCTTACAATCTAAAAGACATCACTGGACTTAAATAATCTTCAAAGTGTTGACAAGCCGTACAAAACGAAATAATCAAATAAATTATACGTTTCCCAAGTGCATTTGCGCATGAATATAATAAACTCGACTGGAATTGAAATTCGCATCTCCGACTAACAATTCCGAGCCGTTATCCATTACATCAACCACACATCCAAGATGACACCTAGTATTCCCAAACAGCCTCTCATGGCTCGGTGTTGCTTTAACTTCGGTGATTGGACGATAACCAATTTTCCAACCAGATATGACTGTTATTTGGAAATACCATAGACGAAACATGTGAGCAACGTGGAAGTGTTTTTGAAAATTGGAACGAAATTTTCTCTCTTGCTTAAAATCGGAAAGAGATCTTGTGATTTATAATGAGAAAAGAGGGCATGGAGAAATTAACACTAACAGGACTATTAAATGCAAGAGGAGCAGAGGGAAACAGCGAGTCGCCAAATTAATTTAGTAATGAATGGTAGAACAAAAACTTGGGGTGAGGGAGAAGAGAATGGTTTCTTATAACGACAAAAGACAAAAGCAGCACTCCCTGGAGTAAAATAAAATGATGGTCGGAAATTTGGCCAGAATTTTATACGTTGATGTAATTCTCATGTCATTCTTTGCTATGGGGCATTTTGAACGATTTACTCGGGAATCAGATAACCAAAATATCATTGTATTTCCACAGGATTTTTTATTTCTCAATTCTAATATATCTTAACGCGAAAATTGCTCTCTGTTTAAGCGTGCAGTAATATCCTTTTTTAATGAAAAACTAAAACATTTATATCGAACTAAACACCATGTCTTCTATTTATTTTTTATTTGTTTCCATTTACAGTGTGTGATTAAACACTACCCTTAATTACCCAAATTTTCCTTGTTGTTGCTATTTTAATAACCCCTTATAAGGGGCAGTTATTATTTTCTGTGTTTGTTCCTATGTTGCTTACTTCTATAGCATTTGATTTTTTTTAAACGAAGGATGAATTTTTGTTTTTTTACGCAATAAACTATCTGAACATACTTCATAGACATTACTAAGATTTCTGTGTCTTGGGTATGACGATAAACTACATCCGCTTCCTGGGTAAGACGATAAACTACGTCCGCGTCCTGGGTAAGACGATAAACTACGTCCGACACCAAGGCCTATGATCAGGAGGTTTTAAGGAGCATGGAACCACCTCTTAATACCTTGTGTTCTCAGGTTCAGCCTGATCCGAGGTGGTCGCACTTGTTAGGGTCCCATATATGGACAATTAGTTATCCCCGCTCAAAAGTGGGTCAAAACACTATGAAAGTATAAAGATATGTTTTGATACCAGTAATACGTTTTTGGAGAAATTATTACCAGCAGTACATTTTTGTAAATGAAAATATTACCAGCAATACATTTAAAAAATATTACCAGCATTACATTTTTTGGAAATATATTTTTGGAAAAAAATATTAATTGCCAAAAGAATCTTGTCGGCATTAAATAATACATTGAGGTTAATATACCGTAAAATAAACCAAACCAAACCAAACGAAGGTACCTTTGACATCTTTTAGTCTTTGACACGGGGAACGTATATGTTTTTCATTATGTATAGATTATATATCGAACAGATATAATACAGTGATTGTAGTGAATTATTACTTCAATTTTTCATCATTGCCAGTACCAACCGGTCAGTAAAAGCTAAATGATTCTTATATGGAAACAGTAAATATCACCATGAGCATTCCGTAACTGAAGGCCTAATTTCTCTCGATAGAAAGTTTTACTCACCATGACAATTCGCTCTATGAATGTCAAACATATCTCTATGAAAACGACTTTTCTCACCATGACCATTCGCTCAATGAATGCTTATTTTTTCTCATGGAACGAATTTTTTTCACTATGACCATTCGGTCAGAGAGTGCCTAATTTTTACTCTAAGTACACGATTTTTACCATTACCATTCGCTCAATGAATGTCTAATTTATCTTATGGAAACGACTTTTGTCACTATGATCATTCGCTCAAAGAATGCATATTTTTTTTATCTAGGGAAACGGCTTTTCTCACCGTTACCATTCGCTAAATGAATACCTAATTTCTCGTTTTGGAAATGGCTTTTCTAACCATGACCATTAACTCAATGAACGCCTATTTTTTCTCTATTGAAACAACTTTTGTCACTATGATCATTCGCTCAATGAAAACCAAACTTATCATTTTGGAAACGGCTTCTCACTATGACCATTCGTTCAAAGAATTCTTTATAATTAATATATGGGAATTGCCATTCTCATCATTTCAATAATTTGAATAAATTCTAAATAAACAAACAAATAATGGATAATTATTTGAACATAAAAACATGACTTTAATGGTGGAAATGCTTTCTACGTTTCTTTCAAGAATTAATCAACACGCATTCCTGTGTAGGTTATACGCCAAAAGTCAGAAATTCAACACAATCGTCAATCAATAACAGATGTATTTTCGAACACGCGGCTTCTTTTTTTCATAATCAGCGTTGTCCGATTATAGAAATTATATTCCTTTCCAGAAGCAATCTAATTCATTATGTTTTCTTAAAACGTTATTTTAACGATGAGCAGTAAATAGACTTGCAAGCATTATTTATAAGATTCATTCAGACTTTTTTTGTAAAAAAAATCTGTTATTGAATAAAAGAAATACAAACAAATAAAAAAAATGAAACAAAACAGACAATCTACAAAATGTCTCTCAGGGCATAACATCGTCCAAGGACGAGATCTTTTAACTTTTTAAAAATTTAAATCCTTTATAACCTGGGGCGCACATCATGTTTTGTTGAGTATTTGCAGGGTCGATTCGATAGTTTTCATAAAGAAAGCAGGTCCCGAACAATGGAGTTAATTTTAACATCGCCTTTTGATGAACAACATACGTTAAAGATTAAAGGAAGGATCCTAAAACAAAATAAAAATCATTAAACTACGTTGTTTTTAAGATTTCTTCAGACAATTGATGAAGTTGTTTGCGTATCAATAATAGAGAAAAGCGCCAAACTTGTTGGTAGTTAATGTCAAGGTCGTTGAAATGAATTTAATTTATACAGGTCAGGTTTGGGTCTTATTCCTGTGCGGGAAAGACAAATGAAAAGGAATGGAGATCTTTGTAATATTTATTCAACTAATTGTATTATTCCGCCTGATTGTAATTGATGCTATAATTACGCCTTCATCTTTCCAGAAAGTGGATATCGAGTTTACACTGAGTTATTAAAGGCAGTTCTGTGTTACTAAGTACACTGCTTAATGTTTACATTGCAGAACAACATGACTTTATTTTTCTCTCAGATCCACACAGTTATACACCAACATACATAAACAGAAAAACAGACACACTCATCTCTCTCTCTCTCTCTCTCTGTCTATATATATATATATATATATATATATATATATATATATATATATATATATACTAGCAGTAGAAGCCGGCATTGCCGGGGATGTAACAGTAAGAGATATATCAAGTATCGACCATCATAAAGACAGAAAAATAAAATTGACAAAGATTATTGTTTAAGGTTGTTTAAGGTTGACGGACACGCATGTCTTAATTAGTTTTTTTTTCTTACGAATTGGTCAAACCCAAAATCAAGCAAAAACATTGTTTTCAATCGTTATGAGTCTATCGATTGAATAGAATTTTATTATAAACAACTGTCTTGTAAATGAAATTTTTAAAGCATTCTTAATGTAAAAATAAAGAAAAAAGTGTGCAAGACAATAAGAAACACTACCTGAAAACAAAAAGTGAAGTTTTTGTTGAAATCGGTTGAAAAATGTAGGAAATCCGATCCCATATATAAACGAACACAGACACATACACACAAACAACCTGGTTTTTATAAGTATAACTCGATATGAGTTGTCCCCCTTTCATTCTGGCGACAGAATCGTGTTTGATCGTGTTTTCAAATTGTTTTGGTGCAAAAACAATTGTGTTTTTCCTTTTTTGGCGCTGTCAGAACCACCGCAAGGTAATCTCACGTAGTGCTGTGAAGTTGTGTTGAAATCGGTTGAAAAATGTAGGAAATCCGATCCAATATATAAACGTACAGACACACACACACACACACGCAAACTGGGTTTTAAAAAAGTATGATATATATATATATATATATATATATATATATATATATATATAACGACATTCTTTTATGTTTATACGTTCTTTTTATAGATAACAATATTTAAGTAAATGATCTGTTTATAATACACAGTATTAACCGAGAAATGTCCGAGAAATTTTCATAGAATTATGCGTCCACCGACAGGCTGGTAAATGTCGTTAATCCTGTTTATTATAAACAGAGCATTTACTTAAGTATTTGTATCTATAAAAAGAACTTTAAACATGAAACATGTCTTAAAATAATTGTTGGATCTTGTCCATTTCATAATATATATATATATATATATATATATATATATATATATATATGTGTGTGTGTGTGTGTGTATGTGTGTATATATGTATATATATGTGTGTGTGTGTGTGTGTGTGTGTGTGTGTGTGTGTGTGTGTGTGTGTGTGTGTTTATCGCTTGCAGTGTCTTCAGTGTCTCGTATGCACGAGTTTGTCTTTGCTTGGAAATCTTTGTTGCTATGTCCGTGTATTGTTTAATTTATTTCAAAGTAATTGTTATCTGTGATAATGGCTTATGAAAGCCAAAAGCTTAGATAGGATTAAAAAAAATGTATCAGTATGGTAATTTTCTTTCGTCCTTCAATGATAATGTTCTTAAGTTTATGAGA
Source organism: Acanthosepion pharaonis (assembly GCA_903632075.3). Taxonomy (NCBI): domain Eukaryota; kingdom Metazoa; phylum Mollusca; class Cephalopoda; order Sepiida; family Sepiidae; genus Acanthosepion; species Acanthosepion pharaonis. The sequence continues at coordinate 324,134 of CAHIKZ030002806.1, forward strand.
CGATATGAAAGGAATTTGATTAAAATAGACACATTTTGTCTATATTATTTAATGAAACATGCATTAATAATAATGCTGCCTAAATACACACACAATATATATATATATATATATATATTTATATATATATATATATATATATATATATATAGGGGGGTGGTTTGGGTTTGTTGAAATGCACTAGATAAAGGGATAAGAGCCACCGTAGATGTGTGTGATTACGTATTCAACAGCCCATATCTCATAGTTCCTGATGAAATGGGAAAGGCCATGAAACTCAGGATCGTATAGTATTTAAAATAGGCGGAATTTATATTTTATATTTAAAATAAACAGTAGGGTTATTTTTTTAAAAAATATATATATCATGAAATAGACGGACCTAAAAGTATAAAAAATATTTTAAGAAAGACGAGATTTAAATTTTATATTAAACGTAGAGATTACTGTTTTTTCTTTAAAAAAAAATGTATAAATATTAAATAGCAATGTCTCCCCAGCTCTTAACATAAAATTAACACAAAGCCAACTTGTTGTTTGCATTGTTTAATCTATAGAAATACGAAAACAAAACTAATTCTATCTGTTCTGATTTTCTATTGTACAATTCTACCATAAAAAGAAATTCGTAAATTCTTGTTTTAAAATTAACGTAATAAGAAATCTGTAAAATTTGATAGGTTGGCGATAAAGTTCGTTGTGCATTTGCTTTTGATAACATCAGAAGCGTTTATTTTCAACCAATTTCACGCAGAAAGATTCTTCTGCATTTTACTATGGCAGCTGTCAAATCAGCATTCATTTCGCAATTGTCATGTCTGCATGTTTATGTTTATTTAAATTAACATTGACTGGGAAAAACATAACCTAAATGTTTGGAATATTATTATTATTATTATTATTATTATTATTATTATTATTATTATTATATGTGCCGTGTCTCTGAGCGACAATATCCCACCCTTTGCAGCTTTTAGTAAACTTTCTCTTTTTTATATAATTCTCCTAATTCCTGTTCTTCCAACCTTTTACAAAAGCTCATTACGTACGTTATTCATTGAAATCCTTTGTCCCGCGGGTGTTATCCTTTCAAATCCCACTTTCCTTAAGCAAAAATTTCCACCACAAAATCAAAATTTGACAATATTTGTGTTCAACTGACAAATCCCAAAATTTTTTTTTTTATAAAATGGTGTAAGGCCCTGAAAAGGGCTGTTTTAATTCAATATTGCAAGGAAGAAAACGTTCCCCATGGACTGTCATAATAATAATATGCGATAATTTTATTTCTAATATACTTGTTATATTTAATAATCTTTTTATGTTAGATTTCAACACTCTCTATTTGATATATATATATATATATATATATAAATTGGTGGAGTTTTACGCGTGTTTTTATTTCAAAATATATATCATACTCTAATTTCCTTAATAAAAAAAATTCACATTTCAACCGAAAATGTTTACGATTTATCGTTTTAAAATATACACTTTTCTCTTGTTGTAACAACTATAACCTCTTATATATATATATATATATATATATATATATATATAAAGAAATGACTAATTAAATAATTTAAACAAGTGTTGTCTCTGTATTCTTAGGAACCTCTCGTAAATGATCTATAGCATTTAATTTATTTCAATATATAACGAGACAGTTAATACAAAGAATTAAATAGCATTGTAAATATAATTAAGGGCGAAATCTCATTAACATTTTTATTTAATTCTTTTGCAGAATTTGTTTTTTTTGATACAAAAATATAATCTGCACCCTCAATATATATACATATATATATGTGTGTGAACACATATGTATATATATATATATATATATATATATATATATATATATATATATATAGATACACATCTTAATAGCTACTAGCACAAAAACATATTATGTCTAAAGGACACTATAGTAATCTTCTTCTGAATTGCTTCCTATATCTTATTCTTTTGTTTTCCTATGAAATATTGTACATATATTCTAGTATTACATCTCTAAATTATTTCT
>CAHIKZ030002807.1:0-95000 GCA_903632075.3 Acanthosepion pharaonis
ATTTTTAATAATATGTGGAAATCTAACTTTTACCTGAAGACGGTCATGAGACCAGAAACACGTGTCGTAAAATTATGTAAAACAAAGCATAATATTTTTTCTAAATAAATCCACATTACAACCAAAAACGTTTGCGGCATCTCTCTTCTCTTCTTTTTAATATACATACTTTTCTCTCGTTGGAAACCACTACAACCTCTTTCTTTTATATATATATATATATATATATATATATATATATATATATATATAAGATGGATTGTACAATAAAAATTATTCAAAATTAAAATTTCAGTCATAATACTGGGTTGCATATTAATATTTTTGTTTTATTTTTTAATTAAATTCCTCGACTAATATCGGCCCGCATGGCCTTCATCAGAACAAAAAATTCATGTTTGTGAGTAGCAGTGAACTACAGGGTTAGATGACAGTCTCTGAAGAAGTTGAACTTGCCATGGAATTTTCATTTTTTTTTTTTTTAAAGTTAATTTTTGGTAAGTTCTGCGATTAGTCAACGATATTTTTCAAGTTGTTTCTTTTATGATGAGGTCGGGAGGGACATGAGCCTCAGATGGTACCCTCTTTAGTCATTTTGACAGTTTTATCGTTCGCTGGGAAGGGGATGTGTGTGTTATGGGTATGTTTTTTCTACATTTTTGGTGATTGTATTAATGTATGTATGTATACGTATATATTTGTGTATGAGTGTATGTTAGGGTAATAGCAATATAGTATATTCAGCTATACAGATATTATAAAGTGTGAGGGGGAAATAAGGTGTGGGAGTGGATCTATGGGGCTATATGTTAATTATATCAGTTCTGTTTAGTATGTTCTTGTATCCGACTGGACAAAATGTTTTCAGGTGCAAAATACATACACACTTATTAATTAAAACAAAACGAATAATTCCGTTATTATTTAATTTCTGTCGTATTTCTCAATGAAACATGACCCATTGCACATGTTAATACTTCGTATGTCCATTCCACGAAGTCGTTCCTTGCAGATTGACCACAGATTCTAGATTGCATTTAAATCAGAAGAGTTTCCAGTCTATAATATTTTGATTTGCTCACGTGGTAAAGCTTGCCAGTGTGTTTGTGCAGCGTTACAATTTTCGTCTCCTTCCTTGGAGTAACGTCCATCGCAGACAATGGCTGTAGGACAACTAATCGACAGTCGAGACAGTAGTGTCTGGGCGTGATGAAAATCGGATGCAATCCCCGATGACGCAATATTTCTCAAGGCCAAACAAATTTCATCATAGATCCCGAAAATCGATTCATATTACTGCACACCACTGAAAATGACCTAATCTGAGGAAAGAATAGAAATCGATTGGATCCTGTCACTCCAATTGGTCTAAAAATGACCGTATGGTGAAAGAAAGGACACTAAAGCGATTGTTCACACACACATATATATATATATATAGCGAAAAAAAAAGAGAAATATATAGATATTTATTGATATGAAGAATATGATCATAAATTGTACATGAATTTTATTTAATGGTTTTAATATTCTTCAAATATTATGTCATTCAACTACATTACCATAGATAAACAAAGTTTAGAAGCCATTTCTCTTCTGGCTTTTCTTCTTTTGCTACAAAAGCGAACATCAAAATGGCTGCAAAATAAAGTCATAAATAAAACGAAAATACAATTTTGTCCAATAACGGAATATGTCCTTTGTGTGCCGCCACAGAATTTGGGGAAGACGACATAATATGCAAAAATTGCTCATCGCCCTGATTATTTTCTTTTTCTGTTATTTTTGCAAATGGCGATATAAGTGGAATATATATATATATATATATTGATATAACAGTGTAATAACCGTAACTTTATGGGTTATTTAAATCAAATAAGGTTTTAAAGCCGGTCGGTCATAGGAAAGATGAATGAATGGGGGCCGATGAACAGGGTGGATAGGGTCCGTTGGGAGAGATAAATGAAGATGTTGTAATTATTGGCGTAGAGGTAGACGTGTAGCTATAACTACTGTCAGTGGATGAGGTGGGTTAAGCTCATAAAATGGCAGCTCAATAACTTCCGGTGATGGTCTTCTCCAACCTATAATGCAGGAAGTGATGAGCACCACCCTTAGATATTCACACGAAATTGAGATTTGTTTAGTTTCGCTCAGAGATACTATAATGCCGCTATCTTTGTCTTCTCTTTGATAAATTTCTTTTATCATGTATACTATTCTTTATTCTGACTTAGACACACGAACGCACACACACACACATATATATATATATATATATATATATATATATATTTAATATAAACGTGCTAACACAACTTGTATTTTAAAATATATATATATATATATATATATATATATATATATATATATATAAAATAAATGGATCCTCGTATAGAAAGAATATCCGTCGACTAGACAGACACTCGCTCAGGCACATACCGTCCCTGTTGCAGACGTTCGCTCAACATCCACAAACCCAACTGTAGTTTTATAAAATATGCTGAACAGATAGTTAAGTTACAGTTTATTTTTTTATAATTATCTAATTTGATTAACAATTTGAACAAGGCCAGGAAGCTAAAACCCTAGGCTATGATGAAAAATTAAAAAAGAAAAAAATATTTATAATAGTAGATAGAACTTATAAACGGCCCACAGGAGTTTAATCTAAGTTTTATCAATTTCATTTCACAAGACTGGGAAATTACTCATGGTATGGTTTTCAGGCACATTCCAAAGGTGCCACAGGGTTTTACAACGATCCAAAAAGGGTATAACAAACCAGTCGACCATGGTGAAATTTCAATCCAGGTCTCATGGTCATATATATATATATATATATATATATATATATATATAATATATTTATATATATATAAGAATTGCATTATAAAATGATAACATAAAACGTTTAATTTTACGTTACGGAAAATAGCCATTTTTTTTCAAATTTTTCTGGTGTTTTTTTCAAGTGTTTTGTTGATAAACAACAGAAGTGTTTAAATAATATGTCTATTTTGTCGTGATTTTATAACATTTTTATGTTATAATTTTCGAATAAATGATTATATTTGACCTCTAATTATTATTGAGCGTCTTCTTTTAAGAATAGTATTTACTTTATTGGAATTTACGGTTTACTAGTAGCATGCGACAAATTTTCAAAGTTCTTGATTAAAAAATTCGTATGACTTGTACAACAATCGCTATCACTTGACTTAAAAATTGAGAAAATCGTTTGTTGCCTTTAAATCTGTTTTTTGACGTGCTGATGTCATTTTAAGGCTGGAAACTCACACTGCGAATTTTTCTAAGCTCTATACTAAACATTAAATCTGTTTACGAAAAAGAATTCTAAACAAAATGAACACAATATGATAAATGAAGCTATCGATTTTTTTTTTTTGCTATAAAACATTATTTGGCCAATAGAATCTTCTTGCCTATTTTGGCAGCCAGCTATATGCTCTTAGAACTTATCTTTAGAAAATGGCCGCAAACTACATGAAAACTATTTATAGAAGCATGAAATAAAATCGATTATTTCCACTATCGATATTTTTGGGAAATGCAAAAAATTTTTTTTAATCTTCCGAAATTTGTTAGAAGCAAGTTGTCATGTAATTTTTTTTTCAAATCCAAAAAAATTCGGTTTACACACACACACACACATCATTTTGCATTTTATAGATAGATATACACCAATCTATTTATATATATATATATATATATATATATATATATATATATATATATATATATGAAAATATTCTGAAGAGTTAACCTGTAGAAAAGACAATATTTATAAATAAAAATGACAATTCTATTTTTAAGTAGTTATTATGATATAATTTAAAATATATATTGGACGAAATGCGTTTTCAATTTGATCAGTTTTTAAAAATATTTCATATATATATATATATATATATATATATATATATATATATATATATATATATAATATATATATTCGCCCCAAAAAAAGTCATTTTATTTTAACCACCTAATTTTAAATTTGTGATTTTACCTAATTTTTAAAATGATGTTTTAAAAATGAAAAAAAACATTCTTGAAGCTTTCATTTTAGCTTTAATTGAAAGCTAAAGAATTAAATTTACAATTTGTAGTAACCAAAATATTTTAGTGTATTTCAATTAGAAATTATATTGATTGGAATTGATCTTCACTTTTTTTATAAAGTCACTGTTTAGAGTCATTTTTAGTTGTCGTTCATCGCAATGTAATTCTCTTTATTAAAAAATATTCCAAAAATAATATATACTTTAAGACACTTAATATTTCTGAGAAATATTAGCTGGTTTAAAATATTACTAATCTGATATGAAACATCTATTATTTACTTTAATTTTTAAAATAACACAGAAATGCATTTTTAACCAAATGGTAGCTGTGTTTTTAACCGACATCACCATGTTTACGTATGTGATGAGTGATGATAAGGTGACGAAAAGTTTATTGTTGTTCTACAGAGGCTTTATCTGTATGACATAATTTAATAAAATTACGTGTGCCCATTTTTTATATAATTTTTTAATATTTTTGAAAATATTCCCCGCAATCTAATTTTAAGAATGTTGCCTTTAAATTTACTAAATTCATCGCCCTTATTTTCTGATTACGTCGTGTAAGGTCACCGATACTTGATAAAATTAGTAGCGTTTATACACATAAAAATTCAAAATTATTTTAAAATCTTGGCGTTCGATTTTTAGTAACCTTTACCATTTATGATTAGTAAATATAGTTTTCACTTAATAATAATATAATCTAAATGACAGAGATTAATACAGAATTTTAAATCATTTAAAACCTAATATTTTTTTTCTAATTAAAATTTAAAGAAAATGAAAACAATTCTTTTAGAATTCACTGTTCATCGAAAAAATATTTTCTTAAGAAAATAGTCTCCTTAATATATCTTATTCATAAAAGCAATTAAAAGTTTTTCCAATTAAATAATGTCTTAATTTTTGTAGCATTTTTTAAACATTTTGTATTCAGAGTAGATTTTCTGTAACTGGAGGTCAAACAAATTTGATAATTAAGATTCTCAAAGAATTTCTGCTTATAAAGGGATACGAAAATTGATTTTTAATAAGAAACCTTTCTAAATTAAATTCATTCATTTGTGAATATGTTCCGAATGTTTCGTTACAATCCAAAAATTATTTGATGTTTGCAAGAATTTCCAAATCAATGTTTTTCAAAAATATGGGCAAAAATCTATAAATTGAAATGAAAGTATTAAAAAGCAGATTTTAATTTATATAAAACAAAAGTTTTTTACATTTCTTTGAAGGAAAGGTTATTATCAGATATTTTTAAAATTTAAAGCAATGTTTTAGCTATACATTTTTGAAAAAAAAAATTTGACTTTAGATTTCTTTTAGGAAAAATATTTAAGAAATGAATTTTCGAAGACGGATATGTTGCCAGCAATAAAAATGTTTAAGAGTTTAAAAACCCATTTGGAGAATGAAAAGCCGTAAAACAAGAAAACAAAAGCGAAAATTTCTTGCATTTCTTTTTGAAAATTTATCTAAATCTTTAATTTTCTTAAGGTCTTTAAAATATTTTATAATAATTCCTTGAAAACCATGAAACTCATTGTCGTCTTTGGCAAAAAATTCGATAATTCCAAATATATTTACTTGATTGTTTAGTTCTTGTTTAGTGTGTTCAGCATTCTTTAAAAAATGGCGGATGAACTGAAGAGATTTTTCTTATTTCAATTTGACTAAAAAAATTTCATATATCATCGGATATTCAGAATATTTAAACTGTTTATCAAAGTTTTATTTAAATCAAATTTTATTTTGGACAAAATTATTTATCAATTATTATTATCAATTATCTGAAAATTTATGAATTTGTATTTGGCAAAAGGGTCCCAACAAAGAGACCTAAGGTCAGAAATCAATGTTGAATATTAATTTTATATAAAATTTTATATTTATTATTATTTTTTATTTAAATTGTATATTATTTTTTTTTTTGAATAAACCAAATTTTAATCAAAAAAAGATTAGAAATATTGAAATGACATTTTTAACTTTAATCATTTTATATTTATTTTATTACCTTTTGATTTCTGTTTAATCAATTTTTAAGGTTTTTATGAATTACCTAAATTCCAAATGGCTCCATGACAATCCAATTTTAATCATTTTATATTTATTATTATTTCCTCATTTCTGTTGTATACACATTTCCTTTCGGGTCCCAAACAGAGACCTAAGGTCAAAAATGGCTTCATGACATTTTTCCACTGATCATTTTTATTTATTATTATTTTTTTTTTTGATTTCTGTTGTATACATTTCTTTCCGGGTCCAAACCAGAGACCTAAGGTCAGAAATGGCTTCATGACTTTTTTCCACTAATCATTTTATATTTATTATTATTTCCTTTGATTTCTGTTGTAAACACATTTCCTTCTGGGTCCCAACCAGAGACCTAAGGTCAGAAATGGCTAATTGACATTTTCCACTAATCATTTTATATTTATTATTATTTCCTTTGATTTCTGTTGTATACATTTTCCTTCTGGGTCCCAAACCAGAGACCTAAGGTCAGAAATTTTTCATGACATTTTCCACTAATCATTTTATATTTATTATTATTTTCTTTGATTTCTGTTGTATACACATTTCTTTCCGGGTCCCAACCAGAGACCTAAGGTCAGAAATGGCTCCATGACATTTTCCACTAATCATTTAATATTTATTATTATTTCCTTTGATTTCTGTTGTATACACATTTCCTTCAGGGTCCCAACCAGAGACCTAAGGTCAGAAATGGCTTCATGACATTTTTCACTGATCATTTTATATTTATTATTATTTTCTTTGATTTCTGTTGTATACACATTTCTTTCCGGGTCCCAACCAGAGACCTAAGGTCAGAAATGGCTTCATATTATTTTCCACTGTTAATCATTTCCTTTTTATTTATTCATTTATTATTATTTCCTTTGATTTCTTTTGTAAACACATTTCCTTCTGGGTCCCAACCAAAGAGACCTAACTTCAGAAATTATTTATCCATGATTTATTTTCCATTAATCATTTTATAAATAGAGACCTTATTTATTTTTATTAATTTTGATTTCTGTTGTATACACATTTCCTTCTGGGTCCCAACCAGAGACCTAAGGTCAGAAATGGCTTCATGACATTTTCCATTAATCATTTTATATTTATTATTATTTCCTTTGATTTTTTTGTAAACACATTTCCTTCTGGGTCCCAACCAGAGACCTAAGGTCAGAAATGGCTTCATGACATTTTCCATAATCATTTTATATTATTATTATTTCCTTTGATTATTTTTATACACATTTCCTTTTCAAACCAGAGACCTAAGGTCAGAAATGGCTTCATGACATTTTTAATCATTTTATATTTATTATTATTTCCTTTGATTTCTGTTTGTACACATTTCCTTCTGGGTCCCAACCAGAGACCTAAGGTCAGAAATGGCTCCATGACATTTTCCACTAATCATTTTATATTTATTATTATTTCCTTTGATTTCTATTGTATACACTTTTAATTCCTGGTCCTAAGGTCAAGAGACAATTAACATTTTCCACTAATCAGAAATGAATTTTCTGTTTATACATTGACATTTTTCACTGATCATGGCTTTTATTTTTATTATTATTTTCTTTATTCAATTTTAATTTCTGTTGTATACACATTTCCTTCTGGGTCCCAACCAGAGACCTAAGGTCAGAAATGGCTCCATGACATTTTCCATTAATCATTTTATATTTATTATTATTTCCTTTGATTTCTGTTGTATACACATTTCCTTGGGTAAACAGAGACCTAGAGACCTAATTTCAAGAAATATTTTCATGACATTTTCCACTAATCATTTTATTATTTATTATTATTTCCTTTGGGTATATTAAATTATTAATTATTTATTACATTTCTTTTGATTTAAAGTTCATTAAAATCCCATGACAGATTTAAGGTCTGAAATAGAGACATTTTAATCATTTATTTATTAGATTTTTATTTTTTCTGTTTAAAGAAAATTTCCTTCTGGGTCCCAAAGATAAGACATATTCATCAGAAATGGCTTAAAATGACAAAATCACTAATCATTTTATATTTATTATTATTTCCTTTGATTTCTGTTGTAACATTTCCTTCTGATTCCCAAACAGAGACCTAAGGTCAGAAATGGCTTCATGACATTTTCCACTAATCATTTTATATTTATTATTATTTCCTTTGATTTCTTTTATTTATACACATTTCCTTTTTTTCCTTTTCAATTTATTAATTTCTTTGAATTATTTTCATTATTATTTCCTTTTCAGTTTCTGATCATTTTATATTTTTATTATTTTTTCACAAATCTTTGATTTCCACTAATTGTAATTATTTTTTTTTTAAAACAGAGACCTAAGGTCAGAAATTATTATTTTGACATTTTCCACTATTTCATTTTAAATTTATTATTATTTCCTTTGATTTCTGTTTATACACATTTATTTCTAATTTCTAGGGTCCCTAAGGTCAAACTTCAGAGACTAATCATTTTATAGGTCAGAAATCTTTATATACATTCCAAAAAACATTACCTAATATTTTATTATTTTATATCATTTATTATTATTTCCTTTGATTTCTGTTGTAAACACATTTCCTTCTGGGTCCCAACCAGAGACCTAAGGTTAAGAAAATGGCTATTTGATGAATTTTCCATAATCATTTTATATTTATTATTATTTTTTTTAATTTTTGATTTCTATTTATATATTATTTCCTTATGGGTCCCAACCAGAGACCTAAGGTCAGAAATGGTTTCATGACATTTTCATTTAATGGGTTATTATTATTATTTCCTTAGTTGACCTTTGAATTTTCTATGGGTCCCAAATAAGGTCATTTAAATTGACAAGTCCCAATCATTGATTTCGATTTAATTTGATTTCTGAAAGATTCTTCCAAACAGAGACATTTTATTATTATTATTTTTATTTTTATTATTATTATTTTCTTTTGATTTCTGTTGTATACACATTTCCTTCTGGGTCCCAACCAGAGACCTAAGGTGTGAAATGGCTTCATGACATTTTCCACTAATCATTTTATATTTATTATTATTTCCTTTGATTTCTGTTTTGTATACACATTTCCTTTGGGTCCCAAACAGAGACCTAAGATCAGAAATTATTTTCATGACATTTTCCACTAATCATTTTATATTATTATTATTTATTTGATTTTATTATTATACCCATTTAATTCCGGGTCCCAAACAGAGACCTAAGATCAGAAATTCTTCATTATTTGACATTTTCCACTAATCATTTTATATTTATTATATTTTTCCTTTGATTTCTGTTGTATAAAAATTTCCTTTGGGTCCCAACCAGAGACCTAAGATCAGAAATGGTTTCATGACATTTTCCACTAATCATTTTATATTTATTATTATTTCCTTTGATTTCTGTTGTATACCCATTTTCCTTTTCCCAATCCCATTTCACGCATTTGAGACCAAAAAATTTTTCATTTTTTCCTTTGATTGACTGATTATTTTTGTTTAATCATTTTATTATTATTATTATTTTTTTTGATTTCTGTTTTATACCCATTTCCTTCCGGGTCCCAACCAGAGACCTAAGGTCAGAAATGGTTTCATGACATTTTCCACTAATCATTTTATATTTATTATTATTTCCTTTGATTTCTTTTGTATACACATTTCCTTCTGGGTCCCAACCAGAGACCTAATAATCAGAAATGGTTTCATGACATTTTCCACTAATCATTTTATATTTATTATTATTTTCTTTGATTTCTGTTGTATACACATTTCCTTCCGGGTCCCAACCAGAGACCTAAGGTCAGAAATGGCTTCATGACATTTTCCACTATTCATTTTATATTTATTATTATTTTCTTTGATTTCTGTTGTAAACACATTTCCTTCTGGGTCCCAACCAGAGACCTAAGGTCAGAAATGGCTTCATGACATTTTCCACTAATCATTTTATACTTATTATTATTTCCTTTGATTTCTGTTGTATACACATTTCCTTTTGGGTCCCAACCAGAGACCTAAGATCAGATTTTCATGACATTTTATTTCCTTTAATCATTTTATATTTATTATTATTTCCTTTGATTTCTGTTGTATACACATTTCCTTCTGGGTCCCAACCAGAGACCTAAGATCAGAAATGGCTTCAATGACATTTTCCACACTATTCATTTTATTATTTATTATTATTTTCTTTGATTTCTGTTGCTTCATGACATTACACATTATTTTTGATTTCTGTTGTATACACATTTTTGGGTCCCAAACAGAGACCTAAGGTCAGAAATGGCTTCATGACATTTTCCACTATTCATTTTATATTTATTATTATTTCCTTTGATTTCTGTTGTATACACATTTCCTTCTGGGTCCCAAACAGAGACCGAAAGGTCAGAAATGGCTTCCATGACATTTTTTCCACTAATCATCATATTTTATATTTATTATTATTTCCTTTGATTTCTGTTGTATACACATTTCCTTCCGGGTCCCAACTGGAGACCTATTTTTGAAATGGTTTCATGACATTTTCCACTAATCATTTTATTATTATTATTATTTCCTTTGATTTCTGTTGTATACACATTTCCTTCGGGTCCCAAACTGGAGACCTAAGGTCAGAAATGGTTTCATGACATTTTCCACTAATCATTTTATATTTATTATTATTTTCCTTTGATTTCTGTTGTATACACATTTCTTTCCGGGTCCCAACTGAGACCTAAGATCAGAAATGGTTTCATGACATTTTCCACTAATCATTTTTTATAATTTATTATTATTTCCTTTGATTTCTTTGATTTTGTATACCCATTTCCTTCCGGGTCCCAACCAGAGACCTAAGATCAGAAAAAATTTTCATGACATTTTCCACTAATCATTTTATATTTATTATTATTTCCTTTGATTTCTGTTGTATACCCATTTCCTTCGGGTCCCAACAGAGACCTAAGATCAGAAATGGCTTCATGACATTTTTTTCCACTAATCATTTTATATTTATTATTATTTCCTTTGATTTCTGTTGTATACAGAACCCATTTCCTTCCGGGTCCCAACTTGAGACCTAAATCAGAAATGGTTTATGACATTTTCCACTAATCATTTTATACTTATTATTATTTCCTTTGATTTCTGTTGTATACACATTTCCTTCCGGGTCCCAACCAGAGACCTAAGATCAGAAATGGCTTCATGACATTGATTTTTATTCATTTTATATTTATTATTATTTCCTTTGATTTCTGTTGTATACACATTTTTCTGGGTCCCAAACAGAGACCTAAGGTCAGAAATATCTTTCATGACATTTTTTCCACTATTCATTTTATATTTTTATTATTATTTCCTTTGATTTCTTTGATTTTATATACATTTCCTTCTGGGTCCCAACCAGAGACCTAAGGTCAGAAATGGCTTCATGACATTTTCCACTATTCATTTTATATTTATTATTATTTCCTTTGATTTCTGTTGTATACACATTTCCTTCTGGGTCCCAAACAGAGACCTAAGGTCAGAAATGGCTTCATGACATTTTCCACTATTCATTTTATATTTATTATTATTTTCTTTGATTTCTGTTCTATACACATTTCCTTCCGGGTCCCAACTGGAGACCTAAGATCAGAAATTGCTTCATGACATTTTCCACTAATCATTTTATATTTATTATTATTTCCTTTGATTGTTGCTGTATACACGTTTCCTTCCGGGTCCCAACCAGAGACCTAAGATCAGAAATGGCTTCATTGACATTTTTCAACTGGTCATTTTTGTAACAAAATAAAAATAAAATAACATAAGATCACACATATTTTACATATATAAAGCTATTCGTCAAGTGAGAGCTGTATTTATGAGGACAATTTTTTTGTATTTCTTTAAGGCATGAGCTACCAGGAATCTTTTCACTGAGTCTATCGGAAACTTTTCCATTCAAACCCATGGTCTCAATGTCAGAATTTTTGAGCTTTCTGATTGGTTAACCCTTCTATTGGTGAACAATAAAATGAGTCAGCTCATTTTGGTTAGCTCACTAGTACGAAAACTACCTAAATATTCTACCCCCCCCTACACACACACACACACTTTTGGGTACATTATGGAATCTTCTTTCAAAATATTATTATTCAGAATTTTTTTCTTTTAGTATTCATAATAAAAGTATTTTTTTTTTAATATTCATATTTTTCTTTTTTTAAAGAAAATTAATATCCACAAAAATTAGTTATATCATTTTCTCCACTATTAAGTATTTCAGGTTAATAAACATTAACAATAATATTATAAATTTGGGTTGTGATCATAACAAAAAAGTGGACAAAAGTTGTTATTTTACCCATAGCTGGGACCCATTAAAACATTCAGCATCACTCCGGTCTGAGTGATTCTTGTTTATACTTGAGACTATTGAAAAACATTGAGCATGATTATACTTGAGACTATAGATAAATAATGGTCATGTTTATACTTCAGACTATAAATAAACATTTGTTCTGTTTATACTTGAGTTTTTAGGTAAACATTGGTCCCGTTTATACTTTAGTTTTTAGGTAAAAATTAGTACTGTTCATACTTGAGTCTTTAGGTAATCATTGGGTATAGTTATACTTGAGCCTATAGATAAACATTGGGATTGTTTATACTTGAGACTATAGATAAACATTACATATGTTTATACTTGTAACTATAGATAAACATAGGTCATGTTTATACATGAGACTATAGATAAACATTGGACTTGTTTATACGTGAGTCTTTAGGTAAATATTGGCCACGTTTATACTCGAGTCTTTAGGTAAACATTGGTTCTGTTTATACTTGAGGCTATAGATAAACATTGGGATTGTTTATACTTGAGACTATAGATAAACATTACATATCTTTATACTTGTGACTATAGATAAACATTGGTCATGTTTATACATGAGACTATAGATAAACATTGGTTTTGTTAATACGTTAGTCTTTAGGTAAACATTGGTCCTGTTTATACTTGAGACTATAGATAAGCATTGGCCACGTTTATAGGAAGCCTATGAGTATATATTTGTCTTGTTTATGCTTGAGTCAATATCTAATATTTTGTTAATATCAGATTTTTTTTTTTTTTAACAGAAGGGACTTTTAGCTTTTTAGCTGGATTTACATTTTTTTTTTCTGTCGTCGAATCTGAAAAGAAAAAATACTAATATCAACAGTGAATAAAATAGTTTGTAGTTGTGGTAGTTTGGTATTTCGTACCCGTGTAGTTTATTTGTATACATGTGAAAGTAAAACTCAGTTTTTCAGATGCAGATTTTTAAGGCTGGCGTGCTACAGTCTTCCTAACAGCATCCGAGTAATCAAAGTAATTTTTTTTCTTTATACTGAAATCGATTTTTTTTTACTGTTGTAAGATCAAAGGTAAAACTAATTATTTTAAATCCCGATTCTCAAATCTAGCTCTACACATTTATACACCTTTACGCTACACAATCTTGCGTCTTCCGTTCCCCATATTTGTAATAAGCTAAGTAATATAAGTATTAATTGAGCTTGTCGGTGATTCGAGATCTGTTAAAAGATCAGCATTTTGCATGATAATGCTCTAAGCATATAGAACCTTTGTTCTACTGTTGGGGAGTGACGTATCTTTATCTTTCTCTCTTTATTCTACTTCCGCATTATGAATTTGCCTTGTGCCATACAATTCTAATCTTATTCCCAGCGCGCGATAAACAGCACAACAAGCGATAGAATATTTACACTTTACAAAGAAGTAGCTGTCTCTAAAGATAAAAAGAGAAAAGGCTGTTCACGACTTAGAAAGCTGGCGATCTTGTCAGAAAAGAAGCCACAATTCTTGCAGTTAGTGACAGAAAAGATCTACAAGCTATGAATAATGGAAACCGAAGACGCGGTGTCGAGGTAGCGAGAAATAAACGTTATCATATCTTTCTAAGATCATAAAGTAGCCTGGCGTCAGAAGGAGGTAATGTGCGTAAATGAAAAATAGACTGAGGTCAGTTTTATTGCAAACTAGATTGTTATTAACAGGAGCAGCATCACTGCCAGCAGCATCGACAGTAGAAGTTGAGTGTTCTCAAGAAACAATAAAATATTATGCGTCTACTATAATATAGTCAACATTCTGATTTGACCAAACAAGGTCATGGCTGGTTTGATCAGGGCCATGGATGACATGATCAAAGGACGTATCTCTTATATGACGTGATTAAATAAAAACATGACACATTGCCAGGCACTGACATAGTTTGTTCTAAGAAAGTATATATAAAAGTGACCAGTAAAAATTTATTCTCCCTTCCATCTTAGCAGGATCGAAAGCGGTCGAATTTGGAATAAAGGAATTTTATTTATAGTTCGGCTTTTGTTTCTCCTCTATTTTATATACTAATAAAACGAAGACTGCTTTCAACCATAGTTTATTATACTGTCTTATTTTTTTAATACTTCTGCTGCCATCATGTCAAAAGACTATTAGCCAATGCGGTAAGTGTCAGATATAAGAATAGATAACAGGTTATCACTATTCCTCCAAGTTAGTGGTGTTGATTAAATGATAAAATGACAGTTCTTTAATTAAGTATACCTTTTATTCAATGCTTGACTTTATGAATTATTCTCGGATGGTGTATAGATGAGACGACCAGTGCCATCGTCCAAAAAACGAATCTTACATTCTCCGCCAGCGGTGTACAAGAGACACTTCGAGACTGTTCAAAATATATCAGCGCTGCCTATTTAAATCTCCATCTGGCCAACATTCTCGTTTCCAAGATTTCAATACCGAATTCAGGTGTATGGTCACGTGCTCCTGCATTCAGCGAACGGTGGTAATCTCAGGTTCACTTTGCGCCTTTGATTGTCTGTTCCGACATTTAAGGTTAAAATGTTGTGTATTTATTTTAGGTGATGGTGCTTGTCCATATATGTAAGCAAAAAAAACAGAAACATCTAAAACTTAAGTTTCTACTGATATTTCTTTTCCTTTTTTTTTTTTTTTTGGTGACGGTAGTGAAACAAAGTTCAGTATGTATGCTTTTCTTTAGATGATGTAAACAGAAACAGACTATCATCACTTTCTTGTCCGTGTATTGCTTAATATATTGTACAGTAATTATTATCTTTGATAATGGCTTATGTAAGCAGAACGTTTAGATTGGATTAAAAAATATGATCAATATTGTGATTTTCTTTCTTCGTTTAATGATAATGTTGTTAAGCTTATGAAAAGAATTTACATAAAATAAATAGACAACACTTGTCTATATTATTTAATGAAACATGTATGAATATATATACATATAAGTGAATCGTAGCAGGATGTTTGGCCATTTTATGCAGATTCATGGCTTAGATGCAAACAGCAAATAATTTATTCAGATATGACGCAATTAAAAAGGATTCAGTGTATCTGGATCAAAGAAGGCGGCTTTAATTATTAATTAATATAACTTGATTGAAACAAGACACACCATGTCGTGAATCAAAGGACTTAGTACACGTGCGGAAACAAGTAACCGACTAATTACGGATGATGCGCTGATTGAATTTCAAAACTTTCTTCTTTTTAATTTACTTTCTCTCTTCTTAACGTGGACAATCATGGCTCTGCACAGCTTCCTGTACTTTGAAACTGTGACCCCCACCCTCTGGTCCCAACTCCCAAACCCTACCCTTCCTTCCTTTTAAAAAATCTCGTTAAGTGGGTTATTCTCTGTTTTTTTTTTTTTTTGCTTCTTATCCCAGTTTCTCCTGTGGCTGTTAAATTCTCCAAGACTTCATTCACTTCAGTAGTAAATGGTAGTGTCGTCTGCATAGATGCCTACTTGGCAAATGATGACACCAGTATATATATATATATATATATAAGTGAACATTGAAGTCAACACTTTGAGGCGAAAGGCTGTTTCATGCTAGACGCAATCGTCAGGCCACCGATTGCGTCTAGCATGAAACAGCCTGTCGCCTCTAAGTGTTCAATGTTCACTTTTATATTTACACACGCTCTATCTCTGATATTGAGCACTTTATCCCATAAATATAGCACACCTTAAGAGTATATTTCTTCATATATATATATATATATATATATATATATATAAGAAATGGACAAGGTCCGACAATTTATTTATTAAAGACATATTTTTATGTTTAACGTTGTTATTTTATAGATACAAGTATTTAAGCAAATGCTCTGTTTATGATAAACAGTATTAAATAACATTTACCGGCCTGAATGTCCGAGAAATTTTCATAGAAAATTTTCGTTCTTTGACAGGAGATTCGAACCTGCATCCTATACGGAACCGTCATAAACGCTGACGTGCCTTTACCGCTAAAGCTAAAACAACCAATCGGTAGAAAATTTATAATTAAAAAAGAAAAAATTTTCTTTGGTAAACAAAAAGAATGGACATTCAGGCCGGTAAATGAAATTAAAATGAAACTGTTTATCATTAAACAGAAATGTTATTTAATCATTTTTTTTATATAAACAAAGCATTTGCTTAAAACTTGTATTATAAAATAACATTTTTAAAATAAATATATGTCTTTAATTATATATATAGTAATTATTGAGTCTAGAAGAAATTTTAATAGAATACAGAGAAAACACTGGACGGCCGTTTCGTCCTATTTTGGGACTCATTTGGTGCAATGGTTTATGACGCTTGCCTCGTGTCGTAACGGTCCGCGTTCGATTGTCGGTAGCGGATGCGCAGTGCTGATGAGTCCCAAAAACGACCGTCCAGTGTTTTCTGCCTTCTGTTGAGGATTCTTCTAGACTCGATGAATTACTTATCTTTATTCAAATCACCTTAATATATATATATATATATATATATATATATATATATATATATATATATATATATGCGAGACTCTTCGCAGATGCGAATTGAGTCACTGTCGGTCACTGGGCGTGTTTCTAAAAATAAATACGCTAAAAAATTCACTTTTATCCCTAGCGTGCGCCGACGGCTTAATGGTTAGAATCTCCGACTGACACAAATTCAGTCTAGCTAGAGGCAACCGGATGTCTAGCCACACTGATGAGCTGTGAAACAGCGAAACAGTCTAAGTGTGGATGACGTTATATATATATATATATATATATATATATATTATATTTGCTTGGACCGGATTCTAATGGATCGGCTTGGGAATAGAAGACGTGACTCGTCGGAGTACAGTCCGTTGGTATAAGTAGACTTGGATGAATCACACGACGGAATTTTCTATATTGAGTCTATTTTGTTACCTCTTCGTTGTCGAGACCCGTTGGACCAATCGGTATGAAGCTTGCGTCGTTTCGTAACGATCCGCGTTTGATTCTCTGTAGTGGATACCCGCTTATGATGAGTCCCAAAATATAATACGAAACGGCTATCCAGTGCATCTTTTGTGGATTCTTCTAGACTCGATGAATTACTTAATTATGATTATTTAAATCCCCCGACTATAATTTCTATCATACACAAAAAATCCTATTACCATATTAAAAAAATCCTATTACCATATTAGTACAAAAACGCACAGGAAAAAAATTTAAAAATAATCTTTGTTGTTGCGAAATTTTCAAAAAAATTTCTTACAATTAACAATAACACATTTCAAAAAACATTTTTTCAGATTACATCTATTCTTTTGTTGTCCTGTTATTACAGAGAAGTAAAAAAACAAAAACAAATCTATTTCCATACCTAATGATGTCTGTATGAACAGTTGAAAGCTTGTAAAAACTAAAAAAGACCTTATCCAACTGGAATTTATAAACAGGGATCATAACATTCATCTACAGGTTCGGGGTTAATGTACTTTATTAAATTTGTTTGCGAAGATGTATTCTCGCTATTTATATCATTAACTTCTATATCTGTTTTTGTATGAATGATTCATGTAATGTAAATTGAACTGTGAACATACATATATTATATATATATATATATATATATATATATATATATATATATATATATATAAGGAAAAACACTTACAAGGTTCATAATAAGTTGTTTAATTTCTTTTTTAGGGCTCTGATCAAAGAGTTTATTTTAATTAAAGTTTGATGATCGAGAGCCCTTTAAAAGGGATTGATGAAATTAACTTATTACATGAAATACTTAATAATGAGATTAAAAAAATTTTATTTATTCACTTATATTTGTTCTGAATTTACATTGAGCTCTCTGGATATCATCGTCCTTGGGTCTGAGAATTTATATGGATTACTTAATTTTGCATAAAATAAATAATATATATATATATATATATATATATATATATATATATATGTACGTATGAATATTTTATTTAAGGATGCCAATTAATTTTCCTTCGGTATTCAGTTTTTGATCGACCGTTTCTATTGTGTCAAGGCACACGATCTCCGAACCAGGGACTGACTTCACAATTACTTTTTTTTAAAAACTTTTTCACCCTTAAGAAAGACGATGATGCCACTAAGACCCAAAGGTTATTGGAAATGGAAGAGAATGTTAAGGATTTAGTGAGTAGAACGGACAATAAAACATGATTCAGGAAGACAGAAGACAAAGATTGACTGAAACTATCCACCATTAAACATGATTTTATTTTTGTTTTTTGTTTTTTGTCATGAAAATGACAAGAAATGAACCCTCGACAATTAACTATTCTGTGCTGAACTGTCGGTTTCAAAAATATCTGACTCATCTGTCAGCACTGAAACTGCATTAACATGAAATTGTCAGAGCTGAATTGTCGTTCCTGCATTGTCTTATACTCCCCGACGCTGCATTGTCAACCATTGATACTGCATTTACATCAAACTGAATTGTTGATGCCTATGGTTCGTATTGCTGTTCAATTGTTTCCTTGAACTGCAGACAGTGAGATTCCCTTTATATAAAACGACGCAGCGCGGATTTGTACTGCATTATTTCTATGCGCGACTCTCGTGTCAAATCTCATCGCTGAAACTATCAACGTGAGACTAACCTGCGTTGAACTATCGGTATTTTCTTTGGGTGAAACTGTCCCACACGCAACTGTCGGTAGTGAATAGTCCTCGCTTGAATTTTTACGTACCGCTGAGTAGTTTTAGGGCTGAACCTCGGATTAATGATGTTAAAAATAAACATTTACTCTTAGCACAAGATATAAAATATCATTTCATCTACTGTTTCTCAAGGCTTTACAGACACCCGAGGTGTTTTTATACGGATGAGGACAAATATTTGAGAATTTCGTTTTAGGTATAAGCGTTTCGAAAATAGGCTCAAACTTGGGAAGGATTTAGAGGAAGACAGTCATAATTCTATTGATGTTTCTACCATTCTCAGCTAACCAATATTTTTCTGTCGAAATTGACTTGTTTAAAAAGTGACTTTCATTTGGCTGCTCGGTCATAATAAACCATGTATGAAGATTCATAATGATCTCTCTGCTGAAGGTTGAGTGGTTTAAAAAGTGGCTTTCCTTTGGCTGCTCGACAATAATAAGCTATGTATAAAGATGAATAATGATCTCTCTGCTGAAGTTTGAATGGTTTAGAGCGGCTTTCATTTGGCTGCTTGACCATAATAAGCTATGTATTGGAGATACATAATGATTTCTCTACTGAAAGAAAAATGATTTTAAAAGTGGCTTTCATTTGGCTGCTCGGCTATAATGAGCCATATAATTAATATATATAATGATTTCTCGCTTTAATGTTGAATGTGTTAAAAAGTGGCTTTCATTTGGCTTTTCTTCCATAAGCCATGTAATGAAAATGCATGATGATTTCTCTCTTTAATGTTGAATGTTTTTAAAAGTGGCTTTTATTTGGCTGCTCGCTCATAATAAGCCATGTGATGAAGCGGCATAATGATTTCTCTGCTTAATGTTGAATAGGTTAAAAACTTGCTTTCTTCTGGCTGCTCGCTCATAACAATTCCTGTTTTGACGACTCAATGCTGTTGTTCTTATTTCGACATTTCTTGTTTCCTGTTTCATGACAGGAAGACATGTTCCTGATGATCCGAGTTGACATAAATGTGACACAGTTGTTTCTTCATCGGTAAATCTTATGATTATGCTGTTTACAAATGAGAAACATCTCTCAACACATTTCTACCCAATTTTGGATTGTCTTTTCATTCTTATTTTTTGCGTAAATTCCTTATTCTTCGCTAATCCTTGGCATAAATATACACTTTTATTGCCCCGTTTTATTGTAATAATCTGTATTATACGTTATCTACTAACTTCAAACGGTAACATACTAAAACCTTAAAGTGGATTAACTTCGGATTAGATTTTAACATTGATAAATATTTTTTTTTTTATCTTGATTCAATAGTTTTTTAAGCACTTCACCCCAAGGAAGGCGAGAGTGCCACTAGGACATAAGAGGTTACAGAAAGTGAGAGAAAGAGTAAAGAGGAGTAATAGAGGAAAAGATGGAGAGAAGGACGGTGATCAGGATCAAGGCATCAGAAGATGTCGATTGACATTGCATTTGAATAATTGAAGATTATAGCTATCAGGGAAGCAAGTAAGAGGAAGGGAGTTCCACTGACGGGAAGTGCGAGAGATGAAGTTGTTGGAGTAGAAGAGACGGTTACATTTAACCGTTTCGACAGTGAAAGGGTGGGACTGAGATGCCAACCTAGTAGCACGCTTAAATTCATGCAGTTTGGAAACCAGCGAAAGTAGCTCATCAGAACAGTTACCGTGAAAATGTTCTTATAGAAAAAGACAGAGTGACGCGACGGCACGTCTATGAGAAAGTGACTGTAAACGAGATGCCAGATCAGGACCTATCACATTGCATATCCGTCTCTGGATTTTGTCGAGGACCTTGAGACGAACAGATGGGGACACCAGACCATATATGACAGCAGTATTCCATGCAAGGGCGAATGGTTGATTTATAGATTTGAAGGATGGACTCAGGCGAGAAAAACTTTCTGGCGCGACCCAGATAACCAAATTTCCTTGCGGTAGATGAAGCTATTGATTCAATATATTTGTTCCATCTCAGGTCAGCGGCCGCGACAGGAAATTTTTCTCCCGGAATCGATACTCAAATCTACTGTTCAACCATTTGCCCTTGAAATCTAAATTATAGTCTTGTGCCATTTAACACATCCCAAATAAATCAGAGGTTCTATTTCAGATATTTGAATGATTGTGACTCTTGTTTTAAGAGTTTTTGTTTTTAAGACGATGGTAAAATAAGAGGATGACAAAACCCTTTTTGGCTTTTATAAATCAATAAAAAATTAAAATTGAAAAAAGACATATCGTTGAAACTGTTAAATAAGCCGTCTCTTCTACTCCAATATATTCATACAAAAGGATTATCGCCTGTTGGAACTAGTCCCTTTTTTCCTGTTTCGTGATAGCTATAATCTCCAACTATTTAAATGTAATGCCAATCGACATTTCCAGTTGCCTTGATCTATCCACTATCCTTCTCCTCATTAATTCTTCTACTATCCCATCTGATCTTGCTCCAAATCTTCTGTAACCCCTTGCGTGCTTGTGGATTCCAGTGTTGACCATGTTCGCCAAGTCTATGAATATAGAATACAGCGCAGTACGTAATCTGTTCAATGAAACAACATTAAAGATTAATACTCACAAGTCAGACACTCTACTGAATCTGACTCTATCGCCAATACCACCAGCAGTTGTTCCGTAATTCTTCGGTCTTCGATATCAAAGGCTGCCAGTGAATATTCGGGAAAAAACATGGCCGCCTTTATACACGTCGCATTGAATATTTTGAGCCTTCTGATTGGTTAAGCCTTCTATTGATGAACTATAAAATGAGTCAGCTCATTTTGGCTGGCTCACTAGTACTGAGGTACCCAAAAATTCCAACATCCCGCCTTGCTGGAGGTGAAATGCTTAAAAAAAAAAAAAGTAAACAACTGATTGGAGGTCCTTTTCGAGAGCAGTTGCCAGGTTTATTTTGTCCGGTCTATGGGACTTTCTACTAAGACAGGGGTAAATGGTTGTATCATCTGCTTCAATACCTATTTGGAAACTGATAACATCGAAAAGGTCATTGATGAAAATGAGAAACGGTGTAGCTCCAAGAATAGAGCCCTGAGGTACCCTCGCGTTAGTATGAAAGGATCGGGAAGCATCTCCGTTCAACAAGAATTTCATTACACAATTTGTTAGGAAATATTTGATCAAGACAAATATTCGTCCCGTGATACCGTAGCCCTTGAGAGTGAGGTAAAATGCGAAATGTTGTCGAACGCCTTCGAGATATGTCGAGCCACAGCCTGAGTTTCACCATTCTAATCTAAAGCTTGATATACAAATTTAGTAATGGCCGTGAACACGTCGGCGGTAAACCTGACGAAATGGAGACCATATTACCGTATATTATAGCTTATAAGACGCACTTTTTTCTCCTAAAATTACCCTGAAAAAACCTGTGCGTCTTCCAAGACGAATTCTCGTAAGGCATCGACCAGGCTCAAGTAAACTTGGACGATCATCTAAATGGCTTGACTGATAGTGGCTTCCCGCCTTGCTTGGGGTGAAATGCTTATAAAACAAACATCGCATTTTTTGGAGATGGATCAAAATTTTCCTAAAAAGAATCATTAAATGCGTCAAGAATAAAACCATTCTTCTGAGGAATGATAAAACCTGCTGTGAAATTCTTCATTTTATTTTGGTTGAAAGCATCTGCGATTCTGAGCTGAATATCAAATCCCAAACTCTGTCCCTGTCAAATCTTGGTGAGCAGATGATGAACTGGTGTAATGAATATGCATACACCTCGGTTCCCCCGTACTGTAATATGATTGGCTGGTGTCAGCCATAAATACAGACTGATGTGGAGGTACAGGATGACGCCTATTGACGACGCCTATTAGCCTACGCCTTTTGCCTACCACTACGACGAGGACCAGTCCATTACGGTTACCTGATAGATTGTCCTACCCGGTTACTGTAGTGAACAACCACTTTGCTACTTCGAAGAAATATATCCCTTTCCCGGACATATCATGAACTAGAGTTGGTTTCGACTATTACAATTTCTTATATTAAAGTTCACAGAACTTTAATGTCAAGAATGCGTGAAGTGCATAGACATACACAGAAATGTTTTTATTTGGTCAATTAAAAATATCACATTCTTTACAAAGGGCAACATAAGCTCATA
Organism: Acanthosepion pharaonis; assembly: GCA_903632075.3. Lineage (NCBI taxonomy): Eukaryota > Metazoa > Mollusca > Cephalopoda > Sepiida > Sepiidae > Acanthosepion > Acanthosepion pharaonis. Next base: position 23,267 of record CAHIKZ030002807.1, read on the forward strand.
TTCACTAAAATAAATACAGAATTCGGTTTGGAGGATTTGTCTCAACATTTCAATTCAATGTGAGTAAAATGTTCAAATTTTCATTTATTCAAAATATTGAACACTTGCCTTTGTGGCAAAATTTTAAAAAAATATTAACAAATCAGTTCAGACTTATTAGAATTCTTTTTTGTCCAGAATCTTAGATTTGGGGGACAAGAGTTAATTATTTTTATCGTGGACATTCCTCAGAGATCGTAATGTTTCCATCATAGTAGATATATTTTTCCATGGCCTGAATGGTCGAGGAGGAAACATTTTCATCGCAAATCCTTGACTTCAGTCAGTCTTCTTGTTTCAACCCACAAAATGTAAAATAACCTGAAGAAGCCAGGGTTTCTAAGATCTCTCGGAGCGACAATATTCAATGAATTAAACAGCCTAAAATATCCAATTTTATCCAATCGCCGCAATACTTTCTGGGTGGTAAAACCTCTCAAATTGGGAAGGGGTCAACTCATCCTGGTCAGAATTCTGATCCAAAATAAACAATTCTTTCAGCAATATATTTAAAAAAAAAATTTATAGCGGAATTTTGTATTTGCTGACAATGATGATTGTATTCTGGATGCTGTAAAAATATAACCATTCTTCTAAAAATTATAAAACTTCGAGTGAAATGAATTTTTATTTTGGTTGAAAGAATATCGATTTCTGTGCAAGACATCTCAACCCAAGTTCTTGGTAAGCCGTTGGTGGAATAAACTCGGTTTTGACTATTACGAACTCTCAAATCAAATTTCTTCTTGTAAAAAAACTTTAGTGCCAAGAATGAGTGAAGAATGGAGAAATGTCTTGATTTGGTTAAATCAAAATATTCTATTCTTTACAAATGACAAGGTAAAATAAACACAGAATTAGGTTTCGAGTTTTCTAAGCATTCCAATTCAATTCGTGTTTTTCTTCTTCAAATTTTCATTTATTCAAACCATTGGAACATTTTTTTTGTAAATAAAAGAAAAAAATCTTTCAACGTAGAAATGAGATTAAACTCATCAGCATTAATTTTTATGTAGAAGTTCAGATTCTTTCAATATGGAATAAAAGAATTAGTGGGCATTGTGGACTTTGGCTAAACCAATTCTTATATGACAAATACTGAATTACCTCTCTTAGATTCTTAATTAACCTCATATTCTGAGTTAAAACCTTTCTATTTAAAAATGTCATTCATCAGAATAATGCAACATAAAACAAAAATATAATGCAATATAATTTTTTTTCGACTATATTTTTTAATCAGTTGAAACTGGAGAAAATTTAACCTTCATAAACAATTGTTTCGGATATTTTCAGTTTTATAAATTGAAGATATTTACAGCCGAAACAGGAAAAACTTTGTCTTCATTTGAAAATGCTTGTCTGCAAAATTCCTTCAGAGAAATGGAAAAAATTCAATTTGGTCAGTATCATTTTGATTTTTGGGGGAATCTTTTTTTTCCCCAGATATGTCCGCTGATATGAGGTTGTACAAATACATAGACTCAATAGCGTCATCAACCACATGGAAAGTTGTTTCCCTGTGTCGAACCAGAAAGTTTTTTTTCTCGTCTGAGTCCATTCTTCAAATCTATAAATCAACCATTCGTCTTTGCATGGAATATTGCTGTCATATATGGTCTGATGCCCTCGCTGTAAGTTTTGAGGTCATCGACAAAATCCAGAGACGAATATGCAATGTGATAGGTCCTGATCTGGCATCTAGTCTACAGTCGCTTTCTCATAGACGTGACGTGGCTTCCCTCTGTCTCTACTATAAATATTTTCACCCCGACTGTTCCGACGAGCTGCTTTCTCTGGTTCCCAGACTGCATGAATTTAAGTGAGCCACCAGGGTGGCATCTCGATCCCACCCTTTCACTGCGAAAACGGTTAAATGTAACCCCCTCTTCTACTCAAACAACTTCTTCTCTCGTACTTCCCGACAATGGAACTCCCTTCCTCTTATTGCTTCCCTGATAACTGTAATATTCAATTGTAATGTCAATCGACATCTTCTGATACCTTGATCTTGTTACCCATCCTTCTCTGTAACCTTTCCTCAAATACCATTATTTATTCTTGTTCTCAATCCTCTGTAACCCCTTGCGTGCTAGTGGCACTCCCGGCTTGCTTGGGGTGAATTGCCTTAAAAAAAATAAACTTTGTGTGTATCTACCAGCATCGCAACGATGAACGGGAATAATATTGGGAATTAATAATCTAGTGATTGACACATATTAATACAACGATGACACATATCAATACAACATCAAATGACACATACCAATGCAACAATGATTCATATCAATGCAATAATAAATGACACATATCAATACAACAATGACACATATCAATACAATATCAACTGACACATCAATGCAACAATGACTCATATCAATACAACATCAAATGACACATACCAATACGACAGTGACACATAACAATACATCAAATGAGACACATCAATACAACATTAATTGACACATATCAATACAACATCAAAAGACACATAAAATGCAACAATCAAAAGACACATCAAATGACACATACCAATGCAACAATGATTCATATCAATGCAATATCAAATGACCCATATCAATACAACAATGACCCATATCAATACAACAATGACTCATATCAATACAACATCAAATGGCACACATCAATACAACATTAAATGACACATATCAATACAACATCAAACATATCACTACAAAATCAAATGAAACATATCAATCCAACAATGACACATATTAATACAACATCAAATGACATATCAATACAACATTAAATGACACATATCAATACAACATAAATTGACGCATATCAATACAACATTAAATGACCCATATCAATACAACATTAAATGACACATATCAATACATCATATGACGCATATCAATACAACATCAAATGACACATATCAATACAACATTGACAAACCACCAAAATTAAAGAAATTGTTTTATTCCTTGGCGACACACAAGACCCAAGGATGTTGTATGAAGATATCTAGAGATGAAGCCTTAGTTGGAGGCACCTTTCAGAGAGCAGTAGCGAAAATAGGGAAATGTAAGGCAGGTAATCCAGCGTTTGTGATGCGAATATTGTTAAGAGTGGTGAACGCAACAGATTCTAAGTTAATTTCACGATAATTTTGCCATAACTAATCTTGATTATGTTCTTGCTAAATAAATTTAACATTTCTTACATTTAAAAGATTTTTATTCCATCACTCAAAATGCGACATTACTTTCCAAGCAACATCATGTCACGTGGGCTTTTGTCTTTGCTAATAATGATATTATGTTCTTGACAAATAAATAAGGTTTCTTATATTTGAACAGGATTTTTATTCCATCTTCAAAAATACGACATTACTTCTAATCAACACCAAGTCAAATCCTCAGTTCTCGTCTATCATCAAGAAATAAAATTGTTGGATCGTGGGATTTTGTCTTTGCAAATACAAATGATTACGTTTTTGACAAATAAATTTAATATTTATTAAAGTTAAGGGAATTTTTTAATCAATCTCCGAAAATACTTTACTTTCCAAACAACATCTTGCCAAATCTTCTGAACTCGTCTGTCATCAAGAAATAAAACAAAATATCTTTCATTCTGGTCTTTTATTTTTTATATTAATCATTGCTTATGTTCTTGATAAATTAATTTAGTATTTCTTACATTTAAGGGATTTTATTCCGTCACCTAAACTACGACATTACTTTCCAAACAACATCTTGCCAAATCTTCTGAACTCGTCTACCATCAAGGAATAAAAGAATTAGATTCTTCTTTCATTTTGTCTTTAATAATAGAGATGATGACGTTATTGACATATAAATTAAAAGTTTCTTTCATTTGAACGGGATTTTAATTTCATCTCCAAAAATTGCAATATTACTTCCCGAACAACCTCATGCCTACAAGATTTATTAATTGGTTCGTTTTTTACGGATTATCAACCACTTGCAGTGTATTAAAAGCCAGCATAGATTTTTAGACTGTAAGAATTTTTGTGGAGAGTTTTAGTGATACAAGATTTACTAAATGATCTATGTCTGTAAGAAGTGGTGGATTCGTGCCTTTCCCAAATGTATTTTTGCCCGTAAGTAAATATAAGGAAACCCAACTGGAATTGGAGCTCTCGACTCGCTTTATTTCGCTCACTGGGGTAGACTGTTCTAGTTCCACGTGCCATGTCTAATGGATGTCAGTTATCAGTTATCTCTTGTTAATTTCCCTCTCCAAGTTCTCCACCGCCTTGACCAGGTATTGAACTCACACTATTTGGGTCCTGTCACTGGATCTAACTAACACCTTTATCCACTGTGCCATGTGTTCTCAAAGATAAATAAAGGGTTCAGTTCGACATTCCAACCCCCTGAAGAAGGCCGGAACGTACAACAGCCGAAACGTTGTAATAAATATGGTGACAATAATGAGAGCAGTAGTCCGAATAATGTAAATAGTGTACGTAATACCTCATCTCAGTAATATAGACACATACTGACGGTCCGAAAATGTTGTGATAACTATGGCGACAAAGATGAGGACAATAGTCCGAATAATGTAAATAGTGTGCGTAATACCTCATCTCAGAAATATAGACAGATTGTTTTGCTAATTTCGGTGATTGTGGAGCGCCAAGTTCGGATTCCAGTCGAATCTATTCACTTTTGTGCTAATACCTTTGGTAAAGATATGAATCCTCTTCTTCTCCCTCCACGACAGACCGGGTTTTATAGCCTTGGATGGCAACTGGTCTACCGCAGAAAGAAATGGCAAACTACTGCGGGAAAAATATCTGCCTCGTCAGTCATGTATCGAAAGTGCTTTAGCGTGTATAACGCATGGCACATAATTGACTAATAGTCTTGACAAATAAATTTAACGTTCGAGCGAGATTTTTTCAGTCCTTCAAAAATAAATCATTTCTTTCTCAACAACTTAGTATATATTTAAACAACACACAAGATATACAACGACCGATATTAGAATTATTCAGCAGATGTATTCTTTATTTCAACGCTCAACAGCCTCCATAATACAATCATTTTATTGGGCAGCTAGTGTTATGAAAACAATAATTAACTGGAACTTTTTGCGTTGATTATCACGCATTTCAGAAAAGAAAAAGAACATAATAGAATTCTTTAATAGAATGCTATATATCAAATCTGTGAACTGATGACAAATAAATTAACTGAGATTTTGTCAGATGGCGACAGTTGCAATAAACGCTGCTTTCGTCTCCCCACGCCTCCGTCCACAGTGAAGTCTTACTCCTTATGCAAGCCTTTCAACTCCTATTTTATCATTTCTGTTCCCGCCTCTTCTTACGCGCCATTTTGAAAACTCGGCCCGTTTTATTGTTGTTGTTTTTTTTTTCCCCGCTGCCAGATAATAACGCTAATTGCACAATTCTCTCATTCATGAATTTCACACATTTTCTTATATTTTCCCTCTTTATCTATCGCTCATACTCCATCTCTCCCCCTCTCTCTCTCTACTTCTCTCTCTCTCTCTCCCTCAGTTTGTTTATATCTATCGAGATAAAACCAGATTATTATCTATCAATCGATCTATCTATCTATCGTTGATTTCAGTCTATCACATTCTTTTCGCATCTATCCACCTAGTCTCTCACTATACCTATTGTTGATCTCAGTCTATCTTTTTATCTATCTTTTACACTCTCTATTGTTGATTTCAGTGTCTGTCTACCTTTTACTCTGTGTATTGTTGAGTTCAGTCTATCTATCTATCTATCTTTTACTCTATGTATTATTGATGCCAGTCTATCTATCTATCTATCTATCTATCTATCTATCTATCTATCTATTACTCCATGTATTGTTGATGTCAGTCTATTTATTTAACTATCTATCTATCTTTTGCTCTATGTATTATTGATGATATCTATCTATCTATCTATCTATCTATCTATCTATCTTTTATTCCATGTATTGCTGATGTCTATCTATCTATCTATCTATCTATCTATCTATCTTTACTCTATGTATTGTTGATGTCAGTCTATTTATTTATCTATCTTTTACTCTATGTATTGTTGATTTCAGTCTATCTATCTATCTATATCTATATATATATATATATATATATATATATATATATATATATATATATATATCATTTACTCTATGTATTGTTGATTTCAGTCTATGTATCTATGTCTTTTCATATTATCTATCTATAACATTCTTTTCGCATTTATTTATCAATCTATCTCCTTCGTTTCATTTCTATTTATCTGTTCCTTACCTCTCACTGTATCTATTGTTGATTTTAGTCTATATTCCTATCTATCTATCTATCTATCTATCTATCTATCTATCTAGTTGTTCATATCTAATTAATCCTGTATCAATCTCTTTATTACATACGGTTTTTCTACCAATGTATATATACCTCAGCCCCTCTACTTCACATCTCTCTCTCCCTCTCTCTCTCACTCTCCCTCTATCTCTCCCTCTCTATCTCTCTCACTTTGACCCGCCCTCTCTGTCTATCTCTTATTTAATCGGCCCTTTTCGCTTCTCGTCCTTTATCGGCCATTCATCATTCGCCTTGTCAAATTCGTCGCTCAACTTCTCGCACGTGCCTCGCCCTTTTCAAGTGCAGATCTAAACAACACACAAATGCTACACTCACTCACTCTCTCACACACACACACACACACACACTCACACACACACACACGCATTCAACGCAAACCCACCCAGGTCTACAGGACGTACACATGTCTTGGCACGAACACGTGACAAAAACCAATTCACACATGAACACACAGGCATATTTATACAAATACGAACACGTATATCAACAAATATGCACACGCTACACAACAAATTTGCTCTGGACGTTGAGGTTTTGGCGGATAGGCGAAAGCCAATTAGATTCTTATTTCTTCAATAATGAAGAATGTATAATTTCTTCATATATATATATATATATATATATATATATGGATACGAAAATTCGGGTTTACAGAGCTTGCATCATTTTGTATGACTCAGAGTCGTGGACTCCATACAGGTACCATATAGGCCAGCTAGATGTTTTCCACAAAAGCTGCCTGCGTGCAATCTGTGCAGTTAAGCTTCAAGATAGGACATCTGACGTAGACCTGTTTAACAGGTGTAATATTGGAGGAATCGAGACTTTTATCATACAGTCTCAGTTACGGTGGACTGGTCATGTCTTGAAAATGTCTGATGACAGGATACCCAAGATCCTAATGTACAGCCAGTTAGATCAGGGCTACAGGAATGTGGGACGCCCATGGGTAAGATACAAAGACAAGCTGAAAAGACACTTGTCAGCAGTCAAAATACCACATAACACCCTTGCACGCTTAGCCTTGGAGCGGGTAGAATGGAGGTCAACGTGTTTTAGTGGACTCAGCAATTTTCAATCTGCTTGTCTGAATCATCTTAAAGAAGCGAAAGCAAGATCTAAAAGGTCATCCAATCTAACAGTGATCTCATCTCACAATCCTCACACTTGCTCCATATGTGTGGCCTCCTTTATAAATCGCTAACGGGTCTTAAATGCCACTTAAGATTATCGCACTTAATTTCATAACTGAATCAATAAGCTGTCAGATCCTCATACGTCGAAACCGACGGGAAAGTCCATTATATACATATCTTGGGGAGTATTAATCCTCTTCTTCTTCTCCCTCCAGCTATAGGTAAATAGGAGGGAGAAGAAGAATGGGTAACTAGCATAATAGACTGCGTTCCATAGCCTTGGATGGCAACTGGTCTGAATTCAAAACCTGGTCGTACTGCACCAGGTCTCTGTATTCGATCCTTCAAAAAGAGTGGTTGGTTCCGCACAATGTCTTCAACACTATAATCAAATCAAATATGTGCTGGTGTCTGGGCTGTCTCTTCCTAGGAACTGAGCTGCTTGACCTTCATACGTTGAATTTGACGGGAGAGTACACCATAATAGTATAGTTATAAAATAGTTATTTCTCAAAGCTGAATTAGACCAGGAAACAGTCGAATTAAAAAGTGCTCAATACTCGTATAAAGAAAATAAAATATTAACATGCAGAACTTTTAAGTTGAAAAAAAGTCCCGCTATTTTTTCAGAACCTTCAGGCGGTAAAGAGCCAATATATATATATATATATATATATATATATATATATATATATATATATATATATATATTGGTACTCGTTTGGAAAAACCTCGGATATCTCAACTAGCAGTAGAAAAAGTCGGTACCCGAAGAAAAATGTGAAATAACAAAAGAAAGAACCAAGAACATTAAAACAAAGCGAAAACAATCGTCCAGTGTTTAAGCTCCAAGATCAAAGACAAAAAAAGAGTAAAAAGACAATTACGTAGTTCTCAATACACTAAGTAAAGTAAAATTTAAGATAATTCTAAGGAGCCAGACAAACCTACCTCCAGGGTAGAGCAGGCTTTACCCTGAAGATCCCTTTAGGTGAAACCTGGGTAGGTTGGCCTGGCTCCTTAGGTTTATGTCATTCATATATATATATATATATATAGATAGATAGATAGATAGATAGATAGATAGATAGATAGATAGATAGATAGAAAATAGTTTATATTTGGTACATAAGTTGTCTAGGGCTAAACAAGTAAAAGACAACTACTTAAAGTGCTCAATACACTAAATAGACCAAAACCTAAGCTAATCCTAAGGAGTCAGGCAAACCTACCTAGGTTTCACCTAAACGGATCTTCAGGGTCATGCCGACTGAAGAGGAAAATTATGGAACAGTATTTATTGCTAAAACCAAAAATAACCATGACCACGTGACGAAAAAAATTACAAACTTGTGTATGTACTTTATTTTCGGTTTATATATATATATATATATATATATATATATATATATATATATATATCATTAAAAACGACAGACAAGGTACAGCGGTTAAGCTTTTTATTTAATTTTTCTTATGTTTTTCTTTTATTTTTTGCCCTAATAATAAGAAATAAAAAGCCAAGCCTTAACAATATTAACTACGAACAAGGCCACAATGTGCTAACCGTGTTCGGAAAATAAAACACCTCTATAACGCACGAAAAGCATACACATAACGCTCACACTCAATTAAACTGAAAAATAAAATCATCCTTGATAATGGCTAAAGTATAGCCGAAAGCGGTCGAAACTATAAAACATTTGGAAAGTTTCTACACACTCTTTGTCCAGAAAATAAAGTTCGTGTGTGAAACATGAATAAATGAAGGATTGCTGCCTAAATACACAATATATATATATATATATATATATATATATATATATATATATATATAATGCAGTGTTACATTAGAGCATACACATAACCACTACAAAACTGAAAACCTTGTTTCAATATTTAAAAAATTATTGTTGAAATAAGATGTACAGTTTTTAGTGGGTATATGCATGTTCTAATGTAACACTGCATTATATATATATATATATATATATATATATATATATATATATATATATATATATTGTCATGACAGCAACGATTTCATTAACCATATAGGCGTTAGGCTAAAAGTAAAATCTTAAATAAAGAAAACTAGTTAGATATAAAAAAAGATAAATAAATAGATAAAAACAGAAATTTAATCCAATGCTTCCGATTCGCGAGCGAATATATTCTATGATCAGCCATACCCCCCTCTTCTCTTCACAAATTCTTTCTCTCCTTATCCTCTCTTCCACCCGCCAACCAAGGGCCCGTGAACTTAGAAGTGACCCGACGCGAGGATGACCTGGTTCTAAGATTTCGCGTTTGACCATGAGTGAACTCCAGACACCATCAGGGTCTCATGCTGCGATTCACGTGATCGGGACGTACGGAGCATGCGTTGAACTTTTGGCCATCACATAAGCACTGCGTGATTTGCGCCCTATTCTCCTGCGTACCCGGTCAAGGACGAAGGGAACCCACGTGACTGTCTGTGGGGACAGCGAAAACCCAAAGAAGGATTTTTCAGTTTCCCTCTGACCAGCGGCAGTTGAACATCGCTGGGCAAAAATCGTCAGACCGCCCACTGAGATGAGGAAGACCACGAAGTCTATCGACTAGTGATTGAACGGCTGCTATGGACTGATCAACCCAACCAAATGCCTGTATGAAATGCTGGGGACCCACGAACACTTGCGAAAAGAAGAAGAATCCAGGAACATTGTCAGTGGCCAAGATACTGATTTATCATCAGAACTCTCGCTTCGGCGAATCAAAACTTTATGTGAAGATACCAACCCGACTGCAAGATAAGTTGGTTCTTTTGGCTTGATCTGTTTTCATATATGTATGTATTCGCTGGCGCCTTCTATTCTTTAATGATGTCCTCCCCCTTTGTTAAATGAATGTTCTTTTTTTTTCTTTCTTTGTTTCGTTATATATATACTTATAAATAAATGTTTAATTTCGAAATCCATCGTCTTGTGTCTGTTCTTCGTTGATTCCCTTGTGTCGCTTCCATTTCCGAGTGAAGACCGAGAAAAGAAACCACGTTTTCCTTTTTTTTTTAGAACCTGTGGTTCATCTATATGCTACAAGTTCGTAAAAATATATATATATAATACTGAATAATAAATAAATATTTATTGCTCTACTTTTGTATTGAGCTCTGTTTTAAATTAATGTTTTGAATGCTGAAATCTTACTCTTGATTCTTTTACATTTGGATATATATATATATATATATATATATATATATATATATATATATATATATATATATGTATGTATGTATGTATGTATGTATATATATATGTATATATAAATAAAAGAAAAGAACAGTAAGATATATAATTCAGTGTTCTTATAGATATTTTTATTTTTACAAAATAGTGCTCAATGTAAATTTACAGAGCATTAATAAATTGATTAATTTGCTTGAGGATGAAATGGAACTAATGTGTTTAATGTAATTACAAAATTAAATTCGGAGCTTTCAGCTTCCATTTTTGAAATATGGTTAAAACTGTGTAGCGAAAAAAACATATTTTAAATCAATTAATTTATAATATATGAACTTCTGATTTAAAACTCGTCACTTGACTTCGTTGCTTCTTGAACTTCTGATTTAAAACTCGTCATTTCTTGAACTTCTGATTTTAGCTTCGTCGCTTCTTGAACTTCTGATTTCTTGAACTTCTGATTTAAAACTCGTCGCTTCTTGAACTTCTGATTTAAAACTCGTCGCTTCTTGAACTTCTGATTTTAGTTTCGTCGCTTCCTGAACTTCTGATTTAAAACTCGTCGTTCTTGAACTTCTGATTTTAGTTTCGTCGTTTCTTGAACTTCTAATTTAAAACTCGTCGCTTCTTGAACTTCTGATTTTAGATTCGTCACTTCTTGAACTTCTGATTTGAACATCGTTGCTTCTTGAACTTCTGATTTAAAACTCGTCATTTCTTGAACTTCTGATTTTAGCTTCGTCGCTTCTTGAACTTCTGATTTAAAACTCGTCGCTTCCTGAACTTCTGATTTAAAACTCGTCGCTTCTTGAACTTCTGATTTTAGTTTCATCGCTTCTTGAACTTCTAATTTAAAACTCGTCGCTTCTTGAACTTCTGATTTTAGATTCGTCACTTCTTGAACTTCTGATTTGAACTTCGTTGCTTCTTGAACTTCTGATTTTAAACTCCTCATTTCTTGAACTTCTGATTTTAGCTTTGTCGCTTCTTGAACTTCTGATTTAAAACTCATCGCTTCCTGAACTTCTGATTTAAAACTCGTCGCTTCTTGAACATCTGATTTTAGTTTCGTCACTTCTTGAACTTCTGATTTGAACTTCGTTGCTTCTTGAACTTCTGATTTAAAACTCGTCATTTCTTGAACTTCTGATTTTAGCTTCGTCGCTTCTTGAACTTCTGATTTAAAACTCGTCGCTTCCTGAACTTCTGATTTAAAACTCGTCGATTCTTGAACTTCTGATTTTAGTTTCGTTGCTTCTTGAACTTCTGATTTAAAACTCGTCGCTTCTTGAACATCTGATTTTATTTTCCTCACTTCTTGAACTTCTGATTTGAACTTCGTTGCTTCTTGAACTTCTGATTTAAAACTCGTCATTTCTTGAACTTCTGATTTTAAACTTCTTGAACTTCTAATTTAAAACTCGTCATTTCTTGAACTTCTGATTTTAGTTTCATCTTGAACTTCTGATTTGAACTTCTTTATTTAAAACTCGTCATTTCTTGAAACTTCTGATTTTAAAATTCGATTTCTCCGCTTGAACTTCTGATTTTTTAGTTTCTTGAACTTCTGATTTAAAAAACTTCTTGAACTTTGATTTTAGTTTGAACTTTCTTCTGATTTAAAACTCGTCATTTCTTGAACTTCTGATTTAAAACTCGTCATTTCTTGAACTTCTGATTTCATCGTCGCTTCTTGAACTTCTGATTTAAAACTCGTCGCTTCCTGAACTTCTGATTTAAAATTCGTCGCTTCTTGAACTTTGATTTTAGTTTCGTTGCTTCCTGAACTTCTGATTTAAAACTCGTCCTTCTTGAACTTCTGATTTTAGTTTCGTCGCTTCTTGAACTTCAATTTAAAACTTCGTCGCTTCTTGAACTTCTGATTTAAAACTCGTCATTTCTTGAACTTCTGATTTAAACTTCGTTGCTTCTTGAACTTCTGATTTAAAACTCGTCCTTCTTGAACTTCTGATTTTAATTCGTCGCTTCTTGAACTTCTGATTTAAGTTTCGTCGCTTCTTGAACTTCTGATTTAAAGTTTCGTCGCTTCTTGAACTTCTGATTTTAGTTTCGTTGCTTCTTGAACTTCTGATTTAAAACTCGTCGCTTCTTGAACTTCTGATTTAAAACTCGTCCTTCTTGAACTTCTGATTTAAAACTCGTCCTTCTTGAACTTCTGATTTTGTTTCATCGCTTCTTGAACTTCTGATTTAAAACTCGTCGCTTCTTGAACTTCTGATTTAAATTCGTCACTTCTTGAACTTCTGATTTAAAAACTCGTTGCTTCTTGAACTTCTGATTTAAAACTTGTCGCTTTGAACTTCTGATTTAAAACTCGTCGCTTCTTGAACAACTGATTTTAGTTTCGTCACTTCTTGAACTTCTGATTTGAACTTCGTTTGATTTAAAACTCGTGATTTTCTTGAATTTCTTGAACTGAAAACTTCGTCCTTCTTGAACTTCTGATTTAAAACTTCTTCCTGAACTTTGATTTAAAACTCGTCTTCTTGAACTTCTGATTTTGATCGCTTCTTGATTTAAAACTCGTCGCTTCTTGAACTTCTGATTTTAGTTTCGTCACTTCTTGAACTTCTGATTTGAACTTTCGTTGCTTCTTGAACTTCTGATTTAAAACTCGTCATTTCTTGAACTTCTGATTTTAGCTTCGTCGCTTCTTGAACTTCTGATTTAAAACTCGTCGCTTCCTGAACTTCTGATTTAAAACTCGTCCTTCTTGAACTTCTGATTTTAGTTTCGTTGCTTCTTGAACTTCTGATTTAAAACTCGTCGCTTCTTGAACATCTGAATTTTCCTGATTTTACTGATTTGATTCGTTGCTTCTTGAACTTCTGATTTAAAACTCGTCATTTCTTGAACTTCTGATTTAAAACTCGTCGCTTCTTGAACTTCTGATTTAAAACTCGTCCTTCTTGAACTTCTGATTTAAAACTTGTCCTTCTTGAACTTCTGATTTTAGTTTCGTCACTTCTTGAACTTCTGATTTTAGTTTCGTTGCTTCTTGAACTTCTGATTTAAAACTCGTCATTTCTTGAACTTCTGATTTAAGCTTCTTGAACTTCTTCTTGAACTTCTGATTTAAAATTCGTCGCTTCTTGAACTTCTGATTTAGTTTCGTCACTTCTTGAACTTCTGATTTGGTTTCGTTGCTTCTTGAACTTCTGATTTAAAACTCGTCATTCTTGAACTTCTGATTTTATTTTCCTCAATTCTTGAACTTCTGATTTGAACTCGTCGCTTCCTGAACTTCTGATTTAAAACTCGTCATTTCTTGAACTTCTGATTTTAGTTTCATCGCTTCTTGAACTTCTGATTTAAAACTCGTCCTTCTTGAACTTCTGATTTAAAACGTCACTTCTTGAACTTCTGATTTTTGAACTTCTGATTTAAAACTCGTCGCTTCTTGAACATCGACTTCTTGAACTTCTGATTTGAACTTCGTTGCTTCTTGAACTTCTGATTTAAAACTCGTCGCTTCTTGAACTTCTGATTTAAAACTCGTCACTTCTTGAAACTGATTTTGATTCTTGAATTTCTAATTTTAAAACTCGTCCTTCTTGAACTTCTGATTTAAGATTCGTCACTTCTTGAACTTCTGATTTGAGTTTCGTTGCTTCTTGAACTTCTGATTTAAAACTCGTCATTTTCTTGAACTTCTGATTTAGCTTCGTCCTTCTTGAACTTCTGATTTAAAACTCGTCGCTTCCTGAACTTCTGATTTAAAATTCGTCGCTTCTTGAACTTGATTTTAGTTTCGTTGCTTCTTGAACTTCTGATTTAAAACTCGTCGCTTTGAACATCTGAACTTCTTCTTGAACTTAAAACTTCGTTCTTTGAACTTCTGATTTAAGTTTCGTCATTTCTTGAACTTCTGATTTAAAACTCGTCGCTTCTTGAACTTCTGATTTTAAACTCGTCGCTTCTTGAACTTCTGATTTAAAACTTGTCCTTCTTGAACTTCTGATTTAAGTTTCGTCGCTTCTTGAACTTCTGATTTTAGTTTCGTCGCTTCTTGAACTTCTGATTTTAGTTTCGTCGCTTCTTGAACTTCTGATTTAAAACTCGTCATTTCTTGAACTTCCGTTGATTTTCGTTTCTTGAACTTCTGATTTGAACTTCTGATTTAAAACTCGTCGCTTCTTGAACTTCTGATTTTAGTTTCGTCACTTCTTGAACTTCTGATTTGAACTTCGTTCTTCTTGAACTTCTGATTTAAAACTCGTCATTTCTTGAACTTCTGATTTTAAAACTTCGTCCTTCTTGAACTTCTGATTTAAAACTCGTCGCTTCCTGAACTTTGATTTAAAACTCGTCGCTTCTTGAACTTCTGATTTTAGTTTCATCGCTTCTTGAACTTCTAATTTAAACTCGTCGCTTCTTGAACTTCTGATTTTAGATTCGTCACTTCTTGAACTTCTGATTTGAACTTCGTTTGCTTCTTGAACTTCTGATTTAAAACTCGTCCTTTCTTGAACTTCTGATTTAAAACTCGTCGCTTCTTGAACTTCTGATTTTAGTTTCGTCCTTCTTGAACTTCTGATTTTGAACTTCTTGAACTTTTGATTTAAAACTCGTCATTTTTGAACTTTGATTTGAACTTCGTCGCTTCTTGAACTTCTGATTTAAACTCGTCGCTTCTTGAACTTCTGATTTAAAACTCGTCGCTTCTTGAACTTCTGATTTTAGTTTCATCGCTTCTTGAATTTCTAATTTTCTTGAACTTCTGATTTTAGATTCGTCACTTTTTGAACTTCTGATTTAAAACTCGTTGCTTCTTGAACTTTGATTTAAAACTCGTCATTTCTTGAAATTCTGATTTTAACTTCGTCGCTTCTTGAACTTCTGATTTAAAACTCGTCGCTTCCTGAACTTCTGATTTAAAACTCGTCCTTCTTGAACTGATTTTAGTTTTTGAACTTCTGATTTGAACTTCGTTGCTTCTTGAACTTTTGATTTAAAACTCGTCATTTTCTTGAACTTCTGATTTAAAACTCGTCGCTTCTTGAACTTCTGATTTAAAACTCGTCGCTTCTTGAACTTCTGATTTAAAACTCGTCGCTTCTTGAACTTCTGATTTTTTCATTTTGAATTTCTGATTTAAACTTCACTTTTCTTGAACTTTGATTTAAACTTCTTGAACTTTGATTTAAAACTTTCTTCTGATTTAAACTCGTCGCTTCTTGAACTTCTGATTTAAAGTTTCGTCCCTTCTTGAACTTCTGATTTAAACATCTTCGTCTTCTTGAACTTCTGATTTAAAACTCGTCATTTCTTGAACTTCTGATTTAAAACTTCGTCGCTTCTTGAACTTCTGATTTAAAACTCGTCGCTTCCTGAACTTCTGATTTAAAACTCGTCGCTTCTTGAACTTCTGATTTTAGTTTCGTCGCTTCTTGAACTTCTAATTTAAAACTCGTCGCTTCTTGAACTTCTGATTTAAAATTCGTCACTTCTTGAACTTCTGATTTAAAACTTCGTCGCTTCTTGAACTTCTGATTTAAAACTCATCGTCTGAACTTCTGATTTGAACTTCTGATTTAAAACTGATTTTCGTTTCGCTTCTTGAACTTCTGATTTGAACTTTTCATCGCTTCTTGAACTTTTGATTTAAAACTCGTCTTTTTCTTGAACTTCTGATTTTAGTTTTATTCTCTTCTTGAACTTCTGATTTAAAACTCGTCGCTTCTTGAACTTCTGATTTTATTTTTCTTGAACTTCTGATTTTGAACATCGTTGCTTCTTGAACTTCTGATTTAAAACTCGTCGTTTCTTGAACTTCTGATTTTAGCTTCGTCCTTCTTGAACTTCTGATTTAAAACTCGTCGCTTCCTGAACTTCTGATTTAAAACTCGTCCTTCTTGAACTTCTGATTTTAGTTTCATCGCTTCTTGAATTTCTAATTTAAAACTCGTCGCTTCTTGAACTTCTGATTTTAGATTCGTCACTTCTTGAACTTCTGATTTTGAACTTCGTTGCTTCTTGAACTTCTGATTTAAAACTCGTCATTTCTTGAACTTCTGATTTTAACTTCGTCTTCTTGAACTTCTGATTTTAAAACTCGTCGCTTCCTGAACTTCTGATTTAAAACTCGTCCTTCTTGAACTTCTGATTTTAGTTTCGTTGCTTCTTGAACTTCTGATTTAAAACTCGTCCTTCTTGAACATCTGATTTTAATTTTCGTCACTTCTTGAACTTCTGATTTTGAACTTCGTTGCTTCTTGAACTTCTGATTTAAAACTCGTCATTTCTTGAACTTCTGACTTTTTAACTTCGTCCTTCTTGAACTTCTGATTTAAAACTCGTCGCTTTGAACTTCTGATTTAAAACTGATTTAAAACTCGTCATTTCTTGAACTTCTGATTTAAAACTTGTCGCTTCTTGAACTTCTGATTTTAGTTTCGTCACTTCTTGAACTTATGATTTTACTTCTTGAACTTCTGATTTAAAACTCGTCATTTCTTGAACTTCTGATTTAGCTTCGTCGCTTCTTGAACTTCTGATTTAAAACTCGTCGCTTCCTGAACTTCTGATTTAAAACTCGTCCTTCTTGAACTTCTGATTTTAGTTTCATCGCTTCTTGAACTTCTAATTTAAAACTCGTCGCTTCTTGAACTTCTGATTTTAAATTCGTCCTTCTTGAACTTCTGATTTGAACTTCGATTTTGTCTTCTTGAACTTCTGATTTAAAACTCATCGCTTCCTGAACTTTGATTTAAAACTCGTCGCTTCTTGAACAACTGATTTTAGTTTCGTCACTTCTTGAACTTCTGATTTGAACTTCGTTGCTTTGAACTTTGAATTTTTGATTTAAAACTCGTCATTTCTTGAACTTCTGATTTTAACTTCGTCGCTTCTTGAACTTCTGATTTAAAACTCGTCGCTTCCTGAACTTCTGATTTAAAACTCGTCCTTCTTGAACTTCTGATTTTAGTTTCATCGCATCTTGAATTTCTAATTTAAAACTCGTCGCTTCTTGAACTTCTGATTTTAGATTCGTCACTTCTTGAACTTCTGATTTGAACTTCGTTGCTTCTTGAACTTCTGATTTAAAACTCGTCATTTCTTGAACTTCTGATTTTAGCTTCGTCGCTTCTTGAACTTCTGATTTAAAACTCGTCGCTTCCTGAACTTCTGATTTAAAACTCGTCGCTTCTTGAACTTCTGATTTTAGTTTCATCGCTTCTTGAACTTCTGATTTGAACTTCGTTGCTTCTTGAACTTCTGATTTAAAACTCGTCATTTCTTGAACTTCTGATTTAAAACTCGTCGCTTCTTGAACTTCTGATTTAAAACTCGTCGCTTCTTGAACTTCTGATTTAAAACTTGTCGCTTCTTGAACTTCTGATTTTAGTTTCGTCACTTCTTGAACTTCTGATTTTAGTTTCGTTGCTTCTTGAACTTCTGATTTAACACTCGTCATTTCTTGAACTTCTGATTTAAACTTGTCGCTTCTTGAACTTCTGATTTAAAACGCGTCGCTTCCTGAACTTCTGATTTAAAACTCGTCGCTTCTTGAACTTCTGATTTTAGTTTCGTCACTTCTTGAACTTCTGATTTGAACATCGTTGCTTCTTGAACTTCTGATTTAACACTCGTCATTTCTTGAACTTCTGATTTTAGCTTCGTCGCTTCTTGAACTTCTGATTTAAAACTCGTCGCTTCCTGAACTTCTGATTTAAAACTCGTCGCTTCTTGAACTTCTGATTTTAGTTTCATCGCTTCTTGAACTTCTAATTTAAAACTCGTCGCTTCTTGAAATTCTGATTTTAGATTCGTCACTTCTTGAACTTCTGATTTGAACTTCGTTGCTTCTTGAACTTCTGATTTAAAACTCATCGCTTCCTGAACTTCTGATTTAAAACTCGTCGCTTCTTGAACAACTGATTTTAGTTTCGTCACTTCTTGAACTTCTGATTTAGTTTCGTTGCTTCTTGAACTTTGATTTAAAACTCGTCATTTCTTGAACTTCTGTTTGATTTTAGTTTCGTTGCTTCTTGAACTTCTGATTTAAAACTCGTCCTTCTTGAACTTCTGATTTTATTTTCGTCCTTCTTGAACTTCTGATTTGAGTTTCGTTGCTTCTTGAACTTCTGATTTAAAACTCGTCATTTCTTGAACTTCTGATTTTAGTTTCGTCGCTTCTTGAACTTCTGATTTAAAACTCGTCATTTCTTGAACTTCTGAACTTCTGAACTTTGATTTAAAACTCGTCGCTTTTGAACTTTGATTTAAAAACTCGTCCTTCTTGAACTTCGTCGCTTCTTGAACTTCTGATTTAAAACTCGTCGCTTCTTGAACTTCTGATTTTAGAACTCGTCATTTGAACTTCTGATTTGATTTTTTTGAATTTCTGATTTAAAACTCGTCATTTCTTGAACTTCTGACTTTTAACTTCGTCTTTGAACTTCTGATTTTAAACTCGTCCTTGAACTTCTGATTTAAAACTCGTCCTTCTTGAACTTCTGATTTAAACTGATTTAAAACTCGTCGCTTCTTGAACTTTGATTTAAGTTTCGTCATTTCTTGAACCTAGATTTGAACTTCTGATTTAAAACTTGTCGCTTCTTGAACTTCTGATTTTAGTTTCGTCACTTCTTGAACTTCTGATTTTGAAGTTTCGTTTAAAACTTCTTGAACTTCTGATTTAAAACTCGTCATTTCTTGAACTTCTGATTTTAGCTTCGTCCTTCTTGAACTTCTGATTTAAAACTCGTCGCTTCCTGAACTTCTGATTTAAAACTCGTCCTTCTTGAACTTCTGATTTTAGTTTCATCATCCTTCTTGAACTTCTAATTTAAAACTCGTCGCTTCTTGAAATTCTGATTTTAGATTCGTCTTCGTCACTTCTTGAACTTCTGATTTGAACTTCGTTAAAACTTCTTTTGAACTTTGATTTAAAAAACTTCTGATTTTAGTTTCGCTTTCTTGAACTTCTGATTTAAAACTTCTTGAACTTCTGATTTTAGTTTCGTTGCTTCTTGAACTTCTGATTTAAAACTCGTTGCTTCTTGAACTTTTGATTTAAAACTCGTCATTTTCTTGAACTTCTGATTTTTTGCTTCTTGAACTTCGTCGTCATTTCTTGAACTTCTGATTTAAAACTCGTCGCTTCTTGAACTTCTGATTTAAGTTTCGTCCTTCCTGAACTTCTGATTTGAACTCGTCGCTTCTTGAACTTCTGATTTTAGTTTCATCGCTTCTTGAACTTCTAATTTAAAACTCGTCGCTTCTTGAACTTCTGATTTTAGATTCGTCACTTCTTGAACTTCTGATTTGAACTTCGTTGCTTCTTGAACTTCTGATTTAAAACTCGTCATTTCTTGAACTTCTGATTTAAAACTTTCCTTGAACTTCTTGATTTAAAATTTAAAACTCGTCCTTCTTGAACTTCTGATTTAAAACTCGTCGCTTCTTGAACTTCTGATTTTTCTTCGTGCTTCTTGAACTTCTGATTTAAAACGTCGTCCTTCTTGAACATCTGATTTTATTTTCCTCGCTTCTTGAACTTCTGATTTGAACTTCATTGCTTCTTGAACTTCTGATTTAAAACTCGTCATTTCTTGAACTTCTGATTTAAAACTTCTTGAACTTCTGATTTTAAAACTCGTCGCTTCCTTGAACTTCTGATTTAAAACTCGTCCTTCTTGAACTTCTGATTTTAGTTTCGTTTCTTGAACTTCTGATTAAAACTTCTTCTTGAACTTCTAATTTTAAAACTCGTCGCTTCTTGAACTTCTGATTTTAGTTTCGTCACTTCTTGAACTTCTGATTTGAACTTTAACACTCGTCATTTCTTGAACTTCTGATTTTAAACTCGTCGCTTCTTGACTTCTGATTTAAAACGTTTCGCTTCTTGAACTTCTGATTTAAAACTCGTCGCTTCTTGAACTTCTGATTTTTTTTCGTCACTTCTTGAACTTCTGATTTGAGTTTCGTCCTTCTTGAACTTTGATTTAAAACTCGTCATTTCTTGAACTTCTGATTTAAACTTCGTCCTTCTTGAACTTCTGATTTAAAACTCGTTGCTTCTTGAACTTCTGATTTTAAAACTCATTTGCTTCTTGAACTTCTGATTTAAGTTTCGTCCTTCTTGAACTTCTGATTTTAAAACTCGTCGCTTCTTGAACATCATTTCTTGAATTTGATTTTACTTCTTGAACTCCTGATTTTCGCTTCCTGAACTTCTGATTTAAAACTCGTCCTTTTGAACTTCTGATTTTAGCTTCGTCTTCTTGAACTTCTGATTTAAAACTCGTCATTTCTTGAACTTCTGATTTTAGCTTCGTCGCTTCTTGAACTTCTGATTTAAAACTCGTCGCTTCCTGAACTTCTGATTTAAAACTCGTCGCTTCTTGAACTTCTGATTTTAGTTTCATCGCTTCTTGAACTTCTGATTTGAACTTCGTTGCTTCTTGAACTTCTGATTTAAAACTCGTCATTTCTTGAACTTCTGATTTAAAGTTTCGTCGCTTCTTGAACTTCTGATTTAAAACTCGTCCTTCTTGAACTTCTGATTTAAAACTTGTCGCTTCTTGAACTTCTGATTTTAGTTTCGTCTTCTTGAACTTCTGATTTTAGTTTCGTCGCTTCTTGAACTTCTGATTTAAAACTCGTCATTTCTTGAACTTCTGATTTTAGTTTCGTTGCTTCTTGAACTTCTGATTTAAAACTCATCGCTTCCTGAACTTCTGATTTAAAACTCGTCGCTTCTTGAACAACTTGAATTTTAGTTTCGTCACTTCTGATTTTGAACTTCTGATTTGAACTTCGTTGCTTCTTGAACTTCTGATTTAAAACTCGTCATTTCTTGAACTTCTGATTTAAAAGTTTCGTTTTCTTGAACTTCTGATTTAAGTTTCGTCCTTCTTGAACTTCTGATTTAAAACTCGTCGCTTCTTGAACATCTGATTTTATTTTCTCACTTCTTGAACTTCTGATTTGAACTTCGTTGCTTCTTGAACTTCTGATTTTAAAACTCGTCATTTCTTGAACTTCTGATTTAAAACTTCGTCGCTTCTTGAACTTCTGATTTAAAACTCGTCTTCCTGAACTTCTGATTTAAAACTCGTCGCTTCTTGAACTTCTGATTTTAGTTTCATCGCTTCTTGAACTTCTGATTTAAAACTGATTTTCGTTGCTTCTTGAACTTCTGATTTAAAACTCGTCATTTCTTGAACTTCTGATTTAAAACTCGTCCTTCTTGAACTTCTGATTTAAAACTCGTCCTTTCTTCTTGAACTTCTGATTTAAAATTTTTGTCACTTCTTGAACTTCTGATTTTAGTTTTTAGTTTCGTCTTCTTGAACTTCTGATTTTAGTTTCGTTGAACTTCTGATTTGAATTTGATTTTCATCATTTCTTGAACTTCTGATTTTAAATCTTTGTCGCTTCTTGAACTTCTGATTTAAAACGCGTCCTTCCTTGAACTTCTGATTTAAAACTCGTCCTTCTTGAACTTCTGATTTTAGTTTCGTCACTTCTTGAACTTCTGATTTGAACATCGTTGCTTCTTGAACTTCTGATTTAAAACTCGTCATTTCTTGAACTTCTGATTTTAGCTTCGTCGCTTCTTGAACTTCTGATTTAAAACTCGTCGCTTCCTGAACTTCTGATTTTAAAACTCGTCGCTTCTTGAACTTCTGATTTTAGTTTCGTCGCTTCTTGAACTTCTAATTTAAAACTCGTCGCTTCTTGAAATTCTGATTTTATTCGTCACTTCTTGAACTTCTGATTTGAACTTCTTGAACTTCTTGAACTTCTGATTTGAACTCGTCATTTCTTCTGATTTAAACTCATCGCTTCTTGAACTTCTGATTTAAAACTCGTCGCTTCTTGAACTTCTGATTTTAGTTTCGTCACTTCTTGAACTTCTGATTTGAAGTTTCGTGCTTCTTGAACTTTTGATTTAAAACTCGTCATTTCTTGAACTTCTGATTTTAGTTTCGTTGCTTCTTGAACTTCTGATTTAGTTTCGTCCTTCTGATTTAAAACTCGTCCTTCTTGAACTTCTGATTTTATTTTCGTCACTTCTTGAACTTCTGATTTGAAGTTTCGTTGCTTCTTGAACTTCTGATTTAAAACACGTCATTTCTTGAACTTCTGATTTTACTTCTTGCTTCGACTTCTTGAACTTCTGATTTAAAACTCGTCGCTTCCTGAACTTCTGATTTAAAACTCGTCGCTTCTTGAACTTCTGATTTTAGTTTCATCGCTTCTTGAATTTCTAATTTAAAACTCGTCCTTCTTGAACTTCTGATTTTAGATTCGTCACTTCTTGAACTTCTGATTTGAACTTCGTTTGCTTCTTGAACTTCTGATTTAAAACTCGTCATTTCTTGAACTTCTGATTTTAGCTTCGTCCTTCTTGAACTTCTGATTTAAAACTCGTCGCTTCCTGAACTTCTGATTTAAAACTCGTCCTTCTTGAACTTCTGATTTAAAACTCGTTGCTTCTTGAACTTCTGATTTAAAACTCGTCGCTTCTTGAACATCTGATTTTAGTTTCGTCACTTCTTGAACTTCTGATTTGTGTTTCGTTGCTTCTTGAACTTCTGATTTAAAACTCGTCATTTTTGAACTTGATTTTAGCTTCGTCCTTCTTGAACTTCTGATTTAAAACTCGTCGCTTCTTGAACTTCTGATTTAAAACTGTCCTTCTTGAACTTCTGATTTTAGTTTCATCCTTCTTGAACTTCTAATTTAAAACTCGTCCTTCTTGAAATTCTGATTTTAAATTCGTCCTTCTTGAACTTCTGATTTGAACTTCGTTGCTTCTTGAACTTCTGATTTAAAACTCATCGCTTCCCTGAACTTGATTTAAAACTCGTCGCTTCTTGAACAACTGATTTTAGTTTCGTCACTTCTTGAACTTCTGATTTGAACTTCGTTGCTTCTTGAACTTTTGATTTTAAAACTCGTCATTTCTTGAACTTCTGATTTTAGCTTCGTCGCTTCTTGAACTTCTGATTTAAAACTCGTCGCTTCCTGAACTTCTGATTTAAAACTCGTCGCTTCTTGAACTTCTGATTTTAGTTTCATCGCATCTTGAATTTCTAATTTAAAACTCGTCGCTTCTTGAACTTCTGATTTTAGATTCGTCACTTCTTGAACTTCTGATTTGAACTTCGTTGCTTCTTGAACTTCTGATTTAAAACTCGTCATTTCTTGAACTTCTGATTTTAGCTTCGTCGCTTCTTGAACTTCTGATTTAAAACTCGTCGCTTCCTGAACTTCTGATTTAAAACTCGTCCTTCTTGAACTTCTGATTTTAGTTTTCGTTGCTTCTTGAACTTCTGATTTAAGTTTCGTCGCTTCTTGAACATCTGATTTGAAATTTCCTTGCTTCTTGAACTTCTGATTTAAACTTCGTCATTTCTTGAACTTCTGATTTAAAACTCGTCATTTCTTGAACTTCTGATTTAAAACTCGTCGCTTCTTGAACTTCTGATTTAAAACTCGTTGAACTTGAACTTCTGATTTAAAACTCGTCGCTTCTTGAACTTCTGATTTTAGTTTCGTCGCTTCTTGAACTTCTGATTTAAAACTCGTCCTTCTTGAACTTCTGATTTTTAAATTCGTCCTTCTTGAACTTCTGATTTGAACTTCTTGAACTTCTGATTGCTTCTTGAACTTCTGATTTAAAACTCATCGCTTCTTGAACTGATTTAAAACTCGTCGCTTCTTGAAACTTCTTGAACTTTGATTTGAGTTTCGTCACTTCTTGAACTTTTTGAACTTTTGAATTTAAAACTCGTCATTTCTTGAACTTCTGATTTTAGCTTCGTCGCTTCTTGAACTTCTGATTTAAAACTCGTCGCTTCCTGAACTTCTGATTTAAAACTCGTCGCTTCTTGAACATCTGATTTTAGTTTCATCGCTTCTTGAACTTCTGATTTAAAACTCGTCGCTTCTTGAACTTCTGATTTTAGATTCGTCACTTCTTGAACTTCTGATTTAAAATTTGAACTTCTGATTTGCTTCTTGAACTTCTGATTTAAAACTCGTCATTTCTTGAACTTCTGATTTTAGTTTCGTCGCTTCTTGAACTTCTGATTTAAAAACTTCGTCTCTTCTTGAACTTCTGATTTTAAAACTTGTCGCTTCTTGAACTTCTGATTTTAGTTTCGTCCTTCTTGAACTTCTGATTTGATTTTGAACTTCGATTTGCTTCTTGAACTTCTGATTTAAAACTCGTCATTTCTTGAACTTCTGATTTAAAACTCGTCGCTTCTTGAACTTCGTCGTCGCTTCTTGAACTTTGATTTTGTTTTTGTCGCTTCTTGAACTTCTGATTTTAGTTTCGTCACTTCTTGAACTTGATTTTAGTTTTTCCTTCTTGAACACAGTTTTTCTTTGAACTTCTGATTTAAAACTCGTCGCTTCTTGAACTTCTGATTTTATTTTCGTCCTTCTTGAACTTCTGATTTGAGTTTCGTTGCTTCTTGAACTTCTGATTTAAAACTCATCGCTTCTTGAACTTTGATTTAAAACTCGTCCTTCTTGAACTTCTGATTTTAGATTCGTCACTTCTTGAACTTCTGATTTGAACTTCGTTGCTTCTTGAACTTCTGATTTTAGTTTCGTTGCTTCTTGAACTTCTGATTTAAAACTCGTCGCTTCTTGAACATCTGATTTTATTTTCCTCACTTCTTGTACTTCTGATTTGAACTTCGTTGCTTCTTGAACTTCTGATTTAAAACTCGTCATTTCTTGAACTTCTGATTTTAACTTCGTCGCTTCTTGAACTTCTGATTTAAAACTCGTCGCTTCTTGAACTTCTGATTTAAAACTCGTCGCTTCTTGAACTTCTGATTTTAGTTTCATCATTTCTTGTTTCTAATTTAAAACTCGTCGCTTCTTGAACTTCTGATTTTAGTTTGAACTTCCTTTTTGAACTTCTGATTTGAAACTCGTTGCTTTGAACTTCTGATTTAAAACTCGTCATTTCTTGAACTTCTGATTTTAGCTTCGTCGCTTCTTGAACTTCTGATTTAAAACTCGTCGCTTCCTGAACTTCTGATTTAAAACTCGTCCTTTTGAAAACTTCGTCGCTTCTTGAACTTCTGATTTAAAACTCGTCGCTTCTTGAACTTCTGATTTTATTTTCGTCCTTCTTGAACTTCTGATTTCGTTGCTTCTTGAACTTCTGGTTTTTTCGTTGAACTTGAACTTCTGATTTAAAACTCGTCATTTCTTGAACTTCTGATTTTTAGTTTCGTCGCTTCTTGAACTTCTGATTTAAAACTCGTCGCTTCCTGAACTTCTGATTTAAAACTCGTCGCTTCTTGAACTTCTGATTTTAGTTTTGAACTTCTGTTTTTGAACTTCTAATTTAAAACTCGTCATTTCTTGAAATTCTGATTTTAGATTCGTCACTTCTTGAACTTCTGATTTGAACTTCGTTGCTTCTTGAACTTCTGATTTAAAACTCATCGCTTCCTGAACTTCTGATTTAAACTCGTCGCTTCTTGAATTTCTAATTTTAGTTTCGTCCTTCTTGAACTTCTGATTTGAACTTCATTGCTTCTTGAACTTTTGATTTAAAACTCGTCATTTCTTGAACTTCTGATTTTAGCTTCGTCGCTTCTTGAACTTCTGATTTAAAACTCGTCCTTCCTGAACTTCTGATTTAAAACTCGTCCTTCTTGAACTTCTGATTTTAGTTTCATCGCATCTTGAATTTCTAATTTAAAACTCGTCGCTTCTTGAACTTCTGATTTTAGATTCGTCACTTCTTGAACTTCTGATTTGAACTTCGTTGCTTCTTGAACTTCTGATTTAAAACTCGTCATTTCTTGAACTTCTGATTTTAACTTCGTCGCTTCTTGAACTTCTGATTTAAAACTCGTCGCTTCCTGAACTTCTGATTTAAAACTCGTCGCTTCTTGAACTTCTGATTTTAGTTTCGTTGCTTCTTGAACTTCTGATTTAAAACTCGTCCTTCTTGAACATCTGATTTAAACTTCTTGAACTTCTGATTTGAACTTCGCTTCTTGAACTGATTTAAAACTTCTTGAACTTCTGATTTAAGTTTCGTCATTTCTTGAACTTCTGATTTAAAACTCGTCGCTTCTTGAACTTCTGATTTAAAACTCGTCGCTTCTTGAACTTCTGATTTTAAAACTTGTCGCTTCTTGAACTTCTGATTTTAGTTTCATCCTTCTTGAACTTCTAATTTAAGTTTCGTCGCTTCTTGAAATTCTGATTTTGATTCGTCACTTCTTGAACTTCTGATTTAAAAACTTCGTCATTTCTTGAACTTCTGATTTAAAAACTCATCGCTTCCTGAACTTCTGATTTAAAACTCGTCGCTTCTTGAACAACTGATTTTAGTTTCGTCACTTCTTGAACTTCTGATTTGAACTTCGTTGCTTCTTGAACTTTTGATTTAAAACTCGTCATTTCTTGAACTTCTGATTTTAGCTTCGTCGCTTCTTGAACTTCTGATTTAAAACTCGTCGCTTCCTGAACTTCTGATTTAAAACTCGTCGCTTCTTGAACTTCTGATTTTAGTTTCATCGCATCTTGAATTTCTAATTTAAAACTCGTCGCTTCTTGAACTTCTGATTTTAGATTCGTCACTTCTTGAACTTCTGATTTGAACTTCGTTGCTTCTTGAACTTCTGATTTAAAACTCGTCATTTCTTGAACTTCTGATTTTAGCTTCGTCCTTCTTGAACTTCTGATTTAAAACTCGTCGCTTCCTGAACTTCTGATTTAAAACTCGTCCTTCTTGAACTTCTGATTTTAGTTTCATCCTTCTTGAACTTCTGATTTAAAACTCGTTGCTTCTTGAACTTCTGATTTAATTTTCGTCATTTTTTCTTGAACTTCTGATTTAAAACTCGTCGCTTCTTGAACTTCTGATTTA
This sequence comes from Acanthosepion pharaonis, assembly GCA_903632075.3. Classification (NCBI taxonomy): domain Eukaryota; kingdom Metazoa; phylum Mollusca; class Cephalopoda; order Sepiida; family Sepiidae; genus Acanthosepion; species Acanthosepion pharaonis. The sequence continues at coordinate 50,905 of CAHIKZ030002807.1, forward strand.
AAACTCGTCATTTCTTGAACTTCTGATTTAAAACTTCGTCGCTTCTTGAACTTCTGATTTAAAACTCGTCCTTCTTGAACTTCTGATTTTAGTTTCATCCTTCTTGAACTTCTGATTTTAAGTTTCGTCGCTTCTTGAACTTCTGATTTTAGTTTCGTCATTTCTTGAACTTCTGATTTAAAACTTCGTCGCTTCTTGAACTTCTGATTTAAGTTTCGTCCTTCCTTGAACTTCTGATTTAAAACTCGTCGCTTCTTGAACAACTGATTTTAGTTTCGTCATTCTTCTGATTTGAACTTCTGATTTGAACTTCGATTTAAAACTCTTTTGAACTTCTGATTTAAAACTCGTCATTTCTTGAACTTCTGATTTTAACTTCGTCGCTTCTTGAACTTCTGATTTAAAACTCGTCGCTTCTTGAACTGAACTTCTGATTTAAAACTCGTCCTTCTTGAACTTCTGATTTTAGTTTCTTCTGATTCCTTCTTGAATTTCTAATTTAAAACTCGTCGCTTCTTGAACTTCTGATTTTAGATTCGTCACTTCTTGAACTTCTGATTTGAACTTCGTTCGCTTCTTGAACTTCTGATTTAAAACTCGTCATTTCCTTCGCTTCTTGAACTTCTGATTTAAAACTCGTCCTTCTTGAACTTTTGATTTTAAAACTTCTTGAACTTCTGATTTAAAACTCGTCGCTTCTTGAAATTTGAACTTCTGATTTAAAACTCGTCTTTTCTTGAACTTCTGATTTTAGTTTCATTTGCTTCTTGAACTTCTGATTTAAAACTCGTCCTTCTTGAACTTCTGATTTAAATTTCGTCCTTCTTGAACTTCTGATTTGAAATCGTCGCTTCTTGAACTTCTGATTTAAAACTCGTCATTTCTTGAACTTCTGATTTTAGTTTTCGTCCTTCTTGAACTTCTGATTTAAAACTCGTCCTTTTGAACTTCTGATTTAAAACTCGTCACTTCTTGAACTTCTGATTTAAAACTTCGTTGCTTCTTGAACTTCTGATTTAAAACTCGTCGCTTCTTGAACTTCTGATTTTAAAACTCGTCCTTCTTGAACTTCTGATTTTAGTTTCGTCCTTCTTGAACTTCTGATTTTCTTTGAACTTCTGATTTAAAACTCGTCATTTCTTGAACTTCTGATTTTAACTTCGTGCTTCTTGAACTTCTGATTTAAAACTCGTCGCTTCTTGAACTTCTGATTTAAAACTCGTCCTGATTTAAAGATTCGTCCTTCTTGAACTTCTGATTTAAAACGTCGCTTCTTGAACTTCTGATTTTAGTTTCGTCGCTTCTTGAACTTCTGATTTAAAACTCGTCGCTTCTTGAACTTCTGATTTTAGATTCGAACTTCATTTCTTGAACTTCTGATTTTGGCTTCGTCGCTTCTTGAACTTCTGATTTAAAACTCGTCGCTTCTTGAACTTCTGATTTAAAACTCGTCGCTTCTTGAACTTCTGATTTTAGTTTCGTCCTTCTTGAACTTCTGATTTTGAACTTCTGATTTAAAACTCGTCCTTCTTGAACTTCTTTTTAGTTTCGTCCTTCTTGAACTTCTGATTTTGAAACTTCTTGAACTTCTGATTTAAAACTCGTCATTTCTTGTCTGATTTAAAACTTCTTCTTGAACTTCTGATTTTAGTTTCGTCACTTCTTGAACTTCTGATTTGAACTTCGTTGTTTCTTGAACTTCTGATTTAAAACTCGTCATTTCTTGAACTTCTGATTTTTAGATTCGTCGCTTCTTGAACTTCTGATTTAAGTCCTCGTTGCTTCTTGAACTTCTGATTTAAAACTCGTCTTTTCTTGAACTTCTTGAACTTCTAATTTAAAACTCGTCGCTTCTTGAACTTCTGATTTTAGATTCGTCACTTCTTGAACTTCTGATTTTGAACTTGATTTAAAACTCATCGCTTCTTGAACTTCTGATTTGCTTCTTCTTGAACTTCTGATTTTAGTTTCGTCACTTCTTGAACTTCTGATTTAAAACTCGTCATTTCTTGAACTTCTGATTTTAGCTTCGTCGCTTCTTGAACTTCTGATTTAAAACTTTCAGTTTCCTTCCTGAACTTCTGATTTAAAACTCGTTGAACTTCTTGAACATCTGATTTTAGTTTCGTCACTTCTTGAACTTCTGATTTTAAAACTCGTCCTTCTTGAACTTCTGATTTAAAACTCGTCATTTCTTGAACTTTTGTCACTTTTGAATTTCTGATTTGAACTTCTGATTTCGTCCTTCTTGAACTTCTGATTAAAAACTCATTTAAAACTTCATTTCTTGAACTTCTGATTTAAAACTCGTCTGATTTAAAACTCGTTTCTTGAACTTCTGATTTTAGATTTTCATCGCTTCTTGAACTTCTGATTTAAAACTCGTCCTTCTTGAACATCTGATTTAGTTTCGTCACTTCTTGAACTTCTGATTTGAACTTCATTTGCTTTTGAACTTCTGATTTAAAACTCGTCATTTCTTGAACTGATTTTAGTTTCGTCTTCTTGAACTTCTGATTTAAAACTCATCGCTTCTTGAACTTCTGATTTAAAACTCGTCATTTTCTTGAACATCTGATTTTAGTTTCATCTTCTTTTTGAACTTCTGATTTAAAACTTTCCTCCTTCTTGAACTTCTGATTTAAAACTTCGTCGCTTCTTGAACTTCTGATTTAAAGTTTGTCACTTCTTGAACTTCTGATTTTAGTTTCGTCATTTGAACTTCTGATTTTTAGTTCTTGAACATCTGATTTTGGTTTGAACTTCTCTTGAACTTTTAAAACTCGTCACTTTTGAACATCTGATTTTAGTTTCGTCCTTCCTGAACTTCTGATTTAAAACTCGTCGCTTCTTGAACTTCTGATTTTAGTTTTTGTCACTTCTTGAACTGATTTTGATTAAAACTCGTCCTTCTTGAACTTCTGATTTTAGTTTCGTCACTTCTTGAACTTCTGATTTAAAAGTTTCGTTTGCTTCTTGAACTTCTGATTTAAAACTCGTCATTTCTTGAACTTCTGATTTAAAACTTCGCTTCTTGAACTTTCTTGAACTTCTGATTTAAAACTCGTCGCTTCTTGAACATCTGATTTTAGTTTCGTCACTTCTTGAACTTCTGATTTAAACATCGTTGCTTCTTGAACTTCTGATTTAAGTTTCGTCATTTCTTTGAACTTTGATTTTAGCTTCGTCGCTTCTTGAACTTCTGATTTAAAACTCTGATTTCGCTTCCTCTGAACTTTGATTTAACTCGTCGTCGCTTCTGATTTTAAACTTCCTGATTTTAGTTTCACTTCTGATTTTTCGTTTTCTTGAACTTCTAATTTAAAACTCGTCGCTTCTTGAAATTCTGATTTTAGATTCGTCACTTCTTGAACTTCTGATTTGAACATCGTTGCTTCTTGAACTTCTGATTTAAAACTCGTCGCTTCTTGAACTTGATTTTAAAATTTTCGTCGCTTCTTGAACATCTGATTTTATTTTCGTCACTTCTTGAACTTCTGATTTAAACATCGTTGCTTCTTGAACTTCTGATTTAAAACTCGTCATTTTCTTGAACTTCTGATTTTACCTTCGAACTTCTTGAACTTCTGATTAAAAAAACTCGTCGCTTCCTGAACTTCTGATTTAAAACTCGTCGCTTCTTGAACTTCTGATTTTAGTTTCGTCGTTTCTTCCTGAACTTCTGATTTAAAACTCGTCGCTTCTTGAACTTCTGATTTTAGTTTCATCGCTTCTTGAACTTCTAATTTAAAACTCGTCGCTTCTTGAACATCTGATTTTATTTTCTTCTGATTTCACTTCTTGAACTTCTGATTTGAACATCGTTGCTTCTTGAACTTCTGATTTTAAACTCGTCATTTCTTGAACTTTTGATTTTAGCTTTGTCCTTCTTGAACTTCTGATTTAAAACTCGTCGCTTCCTGAACTTCTGATTTAAAACTGATCGCTTCTTGAACATCTGATTTTAGTTTTCGTCGCTTCTTGAACTTCTGATTTGAGTTTCGTTGCTTCTTGAACTTCTGATTTAAAACTCGTCATTTCTTGAACTTCTGATTTTAGCTTCGTCTTCTTGAACTTCTGATTTAAAACTCGTCGCTTCTTGAACTTCTGATTTAAAACTCGAACTTCTGATTTGAACTTCTGATTTTATTTTCGTCGCTTCTTGAACTTCTGATTTTAAAACTCGTTCTCTTCTTGAACTTCTGATTTAAACTTCGTCCTTCTTGAACTTCTGATTTAAACTTCGTTGCTTCTTGAACTTCTGATTTTAAAACTCGTCGCTTCTTGAACTTCTGATTTTAAAACTCGTCGCTTCTTGAACTTCTGATTTAAAACTCGTCGCTTCTTGAACTTCTGATTTTAGTTGCTTCTTGAACTTCTGATTTTAAACATCGTCATTTTGAACTTCTGATTTAAAACTCGTCCTTTTGAACTTCTGATTTTAGATTCGTGAACTTCTTGAATTTAACACGTCCTTTTGAACTTCTGATTTTAGTTTTCTTTGAACTTCTGATTTAAAACTCGTCATTTCTTGAACTTCTGATTTAAAAGTTTCGCTTCTTGAACTTCTGATTTAAAACTCGTCCTTCCTGAACTTCTGATTTTATTTTCCTCGCTTCTTGAACTTCTGATTTGAGTTTCGTCGCTTCTTGAACTTCTGATTTAAAACTCGTCATTTCTTGAACTTCTGATTTTAGTTTCGTCGCTTCTTGAACTTTGATTTGAAAAACTCGTTGCTTCTTGAACTTCTGATTTAAAACTCGTCATTTCTTGAACTTCTGATTTTAGCTTCGTCGCTTCTTGAACTTCTGATTTAAAACTCGTCGCTTCCTGAACTTCTGATTTAAAACTCCTCGCTTCTTGAACTTCTGATTTTAGTTTCGTTGCTTCTTGAACTTCTGATTTAAAAACTCGTTTGAACTTCTTGAACTTCTGATTTAATTTTCGTCGCTTCTTGAACTTCTGATTTTGAACTCGTTGCTTCTTGAACTTCTGATTGAAAACTCGATTTCATTTTCTTGAACTTCTGATTTAAACTTCGTCGCTTCTTGAACTTCTGATTTAAAGTTTCGTCGCTTCTTGAACTTCTGATTTAAAAACTTCTTGAACTTCTGATTTTAGTTTCGTCGCTTCTTGAACTTCTGATTTAAAACTCGTCGCTTCTTGAACTTCTGATTTTAAAACTCGTCGCTTCTTGAACTTCTGATTTTATTTTCGTCACTTCTTGAACTTCTGATTTTAGTTTCGTCCTTTTGAACTTCTGATTTTTAAAACTCGTCGCTTCTTGAACTTCTGATTTTAGCTTCGTCATTTCTTGAACTTCTGATTTTTTCGTCGCTTCCTGAACTTCTGATTTAAAACTCGTCCTTCTTGAACTTCTGATTTAAAACTCGTCGCTTCTTGAACATCTGAATTTATTTTCGTCACTTCTTGAACTTCTGATTTGAACTTCGTCGCTTCTTGAACTTCTGATTTTAAACTCGTCATTTCTTGAACTTTTGATTTAAAACTTTGTCGCTTCTTGAACTTCTTCTGAATTTAAAACTCGTCCTTCTTGAACTTCTGATTTAAAACTCGTCGCTTCTTGAACTTCTGATTTGAACTTCTGATTTTCGTCACTTCTTGAACTTCTGACTCGTCGCTTTTGAAAAACTTGCTTCTTGAACTTCTGATTTAAAACTCGTCATTTTCTTGAACTTCTGATTTATTTTTCGTCCTTCTTGAACTTCTGATTTAAAACTCGTCGCTTCTTGAACTTCTGATTTAAAACTCGTCTTGAACTTCTGATTTTGAACTTCTTGATTTTAGTTTCGTTGCTTCTTGAACTGATTTAAAACTGATTTTTAAAATTTCGTCGTCGCTTCTTGAACATCTGATTTATTTTCCTCACTTCTTGAACTCCTGATTTGAACTTCGTTGCTTCTTGAACTTCTGATTTAAAACTCGTCATTTCTTGAACTTCTGATTTTAACTTCGTCGCTTCTTGAACTTCTGATTTAAAACTTGATTTTCTCATTTCTTCGCTTCCTGAACTTCTGATTTAAAACTCGTCGCTTCCTGAACTTCTGATTTTAGTTTCGTCGCTTCTTGAACATCTGATTTTAGTTTTAAAACTCGTCGATTTCTTGAACTTCTGATTTTAAAACTCGTCATTTCTTGAACTTCTGATTTGAACTTCGTCGCTTCTTGAACTTTGATTTAAAACTCGTCATTTCTTGAACTTCTGATTTTAAAACTCGTCGCTTCTTGAACTTCTGATTTAAGTTTCATCGCTTCTTGAACTTCTGATTTAAAACTCGTCGCTTCTTGAACATCTGATTTTAGTTTCGTCACTTCTTGAACTCCTGATTTGAACTTCGTTTGCTTCTTGAACTTCTGATTTAAAACTCGTCATTTCTTGAACTTCTGATTTTAGCTTCGTCTTCTTGAACTTCTGATTTAAAACTCGTCCTTCCTGAACTTCTGATTTAAAACTCGTCGCTTCTTGAACTTCTGATTTTAGTTTCATCAATTCTTCTTGAACTTGATTTTCTGATTTAAAACTCGTGAACTTCTTGAACATCTGATTTTATTTTCCTCACTTCTTGAACTTCTGATTTGAACTTCGTTGCTTCTTGAACTTCTGATTTAAAACTCGTCATTTCTTGAACTTGATTTTAGTTTCGTCTTCTTGAACTCATGATTTGAACTTCGTTGATTTAAAACTCATCTTCGTTCTTGAACTTCTGATTTAAAACTCGTCGCTTCTTGAACTTCTGATTTTAGTTTCATCGCTTCTTGAACTTCTGATTTAAAACTCGTCGCTTCTTGAACTTCTGATTTTAAACTTCGTCCTTCTTGAACTTCTGATTTAAAACTTGTCGCTTCTTGAACTTCTGATTTTAGTTTCGTCAATTCTTGAACTTCTGATTTGGTTTTCGTTGCTTCTTGAACTTCTGATTTAAAACTCGTCCTTCTTGAACTTCTGATTTAAAACTCGTCGCTTCTTGAACTTCTGATTTAAAGTTTCGTCGCTTCTTGAACTTCTGATTTAAAACTCGTCATTTCTTGAACTTCTGATTTAAAACTTCGTCGCTTCTTGAACTTCTGATTTTGAACTTCTTGCTTCTTGATTTCTTGAACTTCTGATTTAAAATTCGTCGCTTCTTGAACTTCTGATTTTAAAGTTTCATCGCTTCTTGAACTTCTAATTTAAAACTCGTCGCTTCTTGAACTTCTGATTTTAGATTCGTCACTTCTTGAACTTCTGATTTGAACTTCGTTGCTTCTTGAACTTCTGATTTAAAACTCGTCATTTCTTGAACTTCTGATTTTAGCTTCGTCGCTTCTTGAACTTCTGATTTAAAACTCGTCGCTTCCTGAACTTCTGATTTAAAACTCGTCGCTTCTTGAACTTCTGATTTTAGTTTCGTCGCTTCTTGAACTTCTGATTTAAACTTCGTCGCTTCTTGAACATCTGATTTAAAACTCGTCATTTCTTGAACTTCTGATTTGAACTTCGTTGCTTCTTGAACTTCTGATTTTAAACTCGTCATTTCTTGAACTTCTGATTTAAGCTTCGTCGCTTCTTGAACTTCTGATTTTAGTTTCATCACTTCTTGAACTTCTAATTTAAAACTCGTCGCTTCTTGAACATCTGATTTTATTTTCCTCACTTCTTGAACTTCTGATTTGAACTTCGTTGCTTCTTGAACTTCTGATTTAAAACTCGTCATTTCTTGAACTTCTGATTTTAGCTTCGTCGCTTCTTGAACTTCTGATTTAAAACTCGTCGCTTCCTGAACTTTGATTTAAAACTCGTCCTTCTTGAACATCTGATTTTAGTTTCGTCACTTCTTGAACTTCTGATTTAAACTTCGTCGCTTCTTGAACTTCTGATTTAATTTTCGTCATTTCTTGAACTTCTGATTTGAACTTCGTTGCTTCTTGAACTTCTGATTTAAAACTCGTCATTTCTTGAACTTCTGATTTTAGCTTCGTCGCTTCTTGAACTTCTGATTTAAGTTTCGTCGCTTCTTGAACTTCTGATTTAAAACTCGTCGCTTCTTGAACATCTGATTTTAGTTTCTCACTTCTTGAACTCCTCATTTGAACTTCGTCGCTTCTTGAACTTCTGATTTTAAAACTCGTCATTTCTTGAACTTCTGATTTTTAGCTTCGTTGCTTCTTGAACTTCTGATTTAAAACTCGTCATTTCTTGAACTTCTGATTTTAAACTCGTCGCTTCTTGAACTTCTGATTTAAAAGTTTCATCGCTTCCTGAACTTCTGATTTAAAACTCGTCGCTTCTTGAACTTCTGATTTTATTTCGTCACTTCTTGAACTTCTGATTTGAACTTCGTTGCTTCTTGAACTTCTGATTTAAAACTCGTCATTTCTTGAACTTCTGATTTTAGCTTTGTCGTCGAACTTCTGATTTTCATTGAACTTCTGATTTAAAACTTCTTTTCGCTTCTTGAACTTATGATTTGAACATTTGCTTCTTGAACTGATTTAAAACTCGTCATTTTGAACTTCTGATTTTAGTTTCGTTTCCTTCTTGAACTTCTGATTTAAAACTCGTCCTTCTTGAACATCTGATTTTATTTTCGTCCTTCTTGAACTTCTGATTTTTTCGTTGCTTTGAACTTCTGATTTAAAACTCGTCATTTCTTGAACATCTGATTTTATTTTCGTCCTTCTTGAACTTCTGATTTAAAACTCATCGCTTCTTGAACTTCTGATTTAAAACTCGTCATTTCTTGAACATCTGATTTCGCTTCTTGAACTTCTGATTTAAAAACTTCTTGAAAACTCGTGATTTAAAACTCTGTTTGATTTTTGAACTTCTGATTTAAAACTCGTCGCTTCTTGAACTTCTGATTTGAAGTTTCGTTTCTTCTTGAACTTCTGATTTTAGTTTCGTCACTTCTTGAACTTCTGATTTAAGTTTCGTCTTTTTCTTGAACTTCTGATTTAAAACTCGTCATTTTTCTTGAACTTCTGATTTAAAAAAACTTCTGATTTCGTCTTCCTGAACTTCTGATTTAAAACTCGTCGCTTCTTGAACTTCTGATTTTAATTTCGTCACTTCTTGAACTTCTGATTTGAACATCGTTGCTTCTTGAACTTCTGATTTAACACTCGTCATTTCTTGAACTTCTGATTTTAGCTTCGTTGCTTCTTGAACTTCTGATTTAAAACTCGTCGCTTCCTGAACTTCTGATTTAAAACTCGTCGCTTCTTGAACTTCTGATTTTAGATTCGTCACTTCTTGAACTTCTGATTTGAACTTCGTTGCTTCTTGAACTTCTGATTTAAAACTCGTCATTTCTTGAACTTCTGATTTTAGCTTCGTCGCTTCTTGAAATTCTGATTTAAATCTCGTCGCTTCCTGAACTTCTGATTTAAAACTCGTCGCTTCTTGAACTTCTGATTTTAGTTTCATCGCTTCTTGAATTTCTGATTTGAACTTCGTCTCTGCTTGATTTGAAGTATTCTTTGGTGTGTACTCGGGCCCGCCGCCTGCGTCTTGCTAGTCAGTACCTTTACTTCAGGAGAAAGCTAGGATTAATGCCAGGCGCTTAAGATTTCCCCAAAGCCGGTAGTATCATGGGAGCTCGTCTATTTGGAGTCTCATATCCAATGTAAGCGTGTGTCTCCTACTTGGCCTTATTTCGTTTAAATATTCTTTATAAATGATGCTTGTTTAGATGATTCTCTGAATCACATTGATCAGACGGTTTCTCCTCAAAATTGTTACTTCTTTTTCTTCTTCACCGGCAAAATAAAAATAAATTGCCTGAATGTTAGTTTCTTTTCTTTCTTTTTATGTGCCATGTCCTTTCAGGACGTAGGTGATCATGGCTCTCCACTACCCTCTATCCCCTGCAGCTCTCAACAAGCTCCTTCCCTCTGCTTCGTCCCCCAGATCACATTGCTTAAACCCACCAGTTATGTCACACGTTGCTTTCTCCTTGTCTCTCTTTACCCCTATTAGACACGTGATTATCAGATTCTCCAGGCCCTCCTTTCTCATTATGTGTCCTAGAAACTTCAGCTGCCTCTTTCTGATGTTAATTATAAGCCTCCTCCTTGTTTGCATCCTCTATAAGACCTCACCGTTGCTCACACGCTCAGGCTATGATACACTTAGAATCGTTCTCTAGAAACACATCTCCATTGCTTCGAGTCTCTTCTTCATCTTTGAGGAAATCGTCCAACATTCGCTGCTGTAAAGAAGGGCAGATGTCACGTAACAGTTCAGTATTCTTTTCTTTGTTACCCCCCCTGTCTCACAGTATTCTGCCCAGCTTTTGGAATGTGTCCTTAGATATCCCAATATGTCTACGGATCTCAGTGTCGCACTTAACGTCCTCTGTCCTCAGAACATTTCCAAGATATTTAAATTTCCGCATTTGTTGATTCTAATGTTCCCAACCTGCAAATTGCATTTTGGTCTCTCTCTCTCTCTCTCTCTCTCTCTCTCTCTCTCTCTCTCTCTGTCTTCATTATCCTTAATACCTTCTTCTCACTCTCAGAGATTTTGTAATTTCTTTTCTGTGTCATCTGCGTATTCTTATATTGTGTCCGCCAATGCTAATATTAGTTTAATTTTCCTAATTCATTAACGCAGGATGACATTTAAATGTCCTTATCTAAATAGAGTTTTTGCACATGAATCATTTATTTTATATACTTGCTCTTAGTTTAATTCTGTTTTTTGAACACATTTATTTATATACTATGCCTTTAAATGTCTTTATCTAAATACATACACATGAATTGCACATCCTCTTAGTTTGATTTTACACCCCTAACACATTTATTTATATACTATGCCTTTAAATGTCTTTATCTAAATACATACACATGAATTGCACATCCTCTTAGTTTGATTTTACACCCCTAACACATTTATTTATATACTATGCCTTTAAATGCCCTTATCTAAATACATACACATGAATTGCACATCCTCTTAGTTTGATTTTACACCCCGAACACATTTATTTATATACTATGCCTTTAAATGCCCTTATCTAAATATATACACATGAATTGCACATCCTCTTAGTTTGATTTTACACCCCTAACACATTTATTTATATACTATGCCTTTAAATGTCTTTATCTAAATACATACATACACATGAATTGCACATCCTCTTAGTTTGATTTTACACCCCTAACACATTTATTTATATACTATGCCTTTAAATGTCTTTATCTAAATACATACACATGAATTGCACATCCTCTTAGTTTAATTTTGCACCTCTAACATATTCATTTATATACTATGCCTTTAAATTCCTTGTGGAACATAGATTGCAGTAACAAGCCAGTTTTTAAGTGAGTAGGTTGTTAGCTTACTGCACAACCCCCAACATTTTCAAATTCATAGTTTTCCTTCTCCTAGACCATTTACCATCCAAGGCTATAGAACGCAGTCTGTCCTGATATTTACCCATAGATGGGGGGAGAAGAAGAGGATCCATACCTTTCCCAAAGGTATTAGCACATAAGCGAATATCACTTCACTTATGTGATATGCGTGATTCACGCTTAGGTGGTCATGACTAACAAGGCAGATTTTTTCCCGCAGTAGACCAGTTGCTATCCAAGCCTCTAGAACCCGGTCTGTCATAGCTGGGAGAAGAAGAAGTGGAATCATACCTTTCCCAAGAGTATTAGCACATAAGTGAATGTAATGGATTCGACTGGAAAGTCAATTAGTTATATGTCATGAGTGATACACGCTTAGGCGATCATGTATCTTTTGATATATGGCTGACAAGGCAGTTTTTTTTTCCTTCATTAGGTTGCCATTTCTTTTTGCGGTAGACCAGTTTCCATCCAAGGCTATAGAACCCGGTCTATATTGATATTTACCCATAGTTGGGGGAGAAGATTAGGATTCATACATTTCCCAAGTGTATTAGCACGTAAATGAATGTAATAATTGAATGTAATGTATTCGACTGGAAAGTCAGTCAATCAGTTATATGTCATGCGTGATACACGCTTAGGCGATCATGTATCTTTCGATACATGACTGACGAGGCAGTTTTTTGTTCCATTCATTAGGTTGCCATTTCTTTCTGATGTAGACCAGTAGCCATCCAAGGCTATAGAACCCGGTCTATCCTGATATTTACCGATAGTTGGGGGGAGCAGAATAGGATTCATACCTTTCCCAAAGGTATTAGCACGTAAATGAATGTAATGGATTCGAATGGAATTCGAACTCGGCTCTGCGATTCCTCAACTCAAGCCGCTATCCATTACTCCACCGTGCCTCCTAAACACATTTATTTATTTACATTTTTATTTTTAATCTCTTTTTTTTCAGTTGGAGTTTTTACACACAATTCTCTGTCTATTGATCAGTAGAGATTTATCCCTGGTTTCCTGATTAGGAATGGGTTTTCAGGTCTTAACCATAAAGTCTTCTCGTTCTCTTTCACTCTCAGTTATTCCTTACTTTTTACTGACATTATTGCCTTACTTGAGAGGCGCGTTGAAGTAATGGATAGCGGCTCGCATTGAGGAATCGGTGAGCCGAGTTCAAATTCCAGAGTACATGTGGTATGCGGCTCAACTTAGATGATACCCAAACTTTGCAGCCAGTGTGCATCAGCGTATTTACATGAGAATATCCTACTAGCTGCCAGGTGCAAATCCGCACCTTCACTAGATGCCAGCGGCTGAGATATAAACAGATGATCGAGATATAAACAGATATAGATGAAATTGATAAATCGATATAGCTGTATCGAAATAGAAATCGATATAGCTGTTCCAAGGATGTACACTCTTGAACAAACCAAATGATAAGGGGGATATATAAGCACCCACCAGAGAGGGGGGAAAAAGAGAATCTTTTACATCCACGTGATAATGTGGAATCCACGTTGGGAGAAAACACAAAAGCGACACGGTCGATAATAGACGATATAAATTAACGAAATCCGGAGTTGAATAAACAATAATTTTACATATGCGAAACCTGATTTCGTGTTTTTATTATACAAAGATAAAATTACATGGAGATTATAGAATGCAAGAGGAATGCTGAAGAGTGTGCGGTTGAAAATCTTTCGAAAACAAACAAGGGCGATGAAATCCGTCCGGACCAACAACATTCAATGGATCCATTTTCTTTCGTCTTTTTCTTCTTCTTCTTCGATTTTATTTCCTGCATTTTATCTTAATTATCTCTTGTTATCTGTCGTCTTCTCGTCGAGAGGTCATTTGCTTGGATGAGCGAGAAAACAAGAAACTCAAATAACAATTATCCCGACAATTATAAGCAGCAGTTAGAGTGGTAAAGAACAATAAGCCACACACCGACCAGGAACGCCGGTAATGATCACTGCCGGAAGTCTTCTAAATACTGAATTATGGGATCGACGCTTATATTCATAATCAAAGGGATGGGCCCTTAATCCCGAATACGAAGTGATAAATGCTCGAGAATAATACAGAGAATAAAAATAAAGAAAAAACTTGTCATGCCAAAGATATTTAAAAAAAAAAAAAAATGATGAAGACTTTTAAAAATTCAGTAATCATCTTCCAGTTCAGTAATGGCTCTCAGGTAATTTTCGAGTAAAATATATAATGGCCGTGAAGATTTTCATAACAGAAATCATGATAATTGGAGTTAATTATAATAGAAGAGCTATAATTATTTTAAAACATACTGTGAATATGAAAAGAAATTAGGTGCCGCTTTGGTAACGAGACGATAACGGCCTGGGGTTCGAGCCTGGGTTAAATGTACAATGATTTTCAAGGGAAGGGTACGTCTCCACTTGAGATACCGTATATACTTGAGTATAGTTCGAGATTTATAACAGGTTTTTTAACGTAAAATTGGGCTCACATTATACACAGGTAAATATCTTTTGAAGAGATTAAAAAATTGTTGTGTAGAAAAACGACCGACCTTCTCTACACTAAATTGTTAAACAGAGACTCGTCCACTATGAGTAGCAACGTCTGCTCATAGGAACGATGTTCGTAAAGTGGGTCATGGCATTGATACACGACACTACGGTATTTGCTATTAATGTATTATTAATCGATGTCCCTCGTGTGAGTAAACCATTACTTCACTAATCTTTTGTTCCGGTGTTGGCTTTACAATATTATTAGCCAGAACTACGAGCTTATAGGAGCATTGTAACAAAAAATCATGCATTTTTAGATTACAGGTTGCACTATTTACAGGTAATTTTTTCTACGAGGATTATAATCCATGCATTTTCGATGGGCGTAACCTAATTGCTAGGCCCTACATTCCCACGGTACCTCGGCTAAGCTTAACGGTACAGGTAAGCTACTTTACTCTGCCTCCCGTAGACCAGATTCTTTCTTTGACTACAGTAGAACGTCATTCACTACGTGTGCCGCTTAGTCTACAAATACCTTATAGAAATGAAGAATTTTTTCCTTTATCCAACTTGCATTTATCTTCGATGACACGTTTACATCGCTAAAATATTGATTTTCCAACAGAACCCCCTTTGTTTTATATATATATATATATATATATATATATATATATATATATATATATATATATATTGCATTGCTCATGAATTGAGCTCTCTCTTTTCACTGAGAAAAAATTAAATTTTTCCTTCCGCTCTGGTGTGCGACGATAGCCTAGGGGCAGAATCTCTGACTGATATCAAATCGGTCGAGTTTTGATCCCGGCTTCTAGCAATAGGACGTCTAGCCACACTGAAGAGCAGTGATACAGCGAAGCAGTCTGTATCTGGATGACTATACATATGACTTCAATGTTCAGTATATATATATATATATATATATATATATATATACTCGCTCGACTCTCCCGTCGAATTCGACGTATGAGGGTCAAGCAGATCAGTTCCCAGGAAACCGACTGCCCGACACCAGCACATGAAATTTGATTATAGTGGTGAAGGTTTTGTGCAGGACCATCCACATTTTTTGAAGGGCCGATTACAGAGACCTGGTGCACTACGTGCCACAAGGTCCCCAAAGGACCCTCCGCAGGTTTTGAATTCAGAGTTGTCCTTCTCCAAGGCTATATAACCTAGTCTGTCCTGCTATTTGCCCATAGCTGGAGGGGAAGAAGAGGATTCATACCTTTCCCAAAGGTATTAGCACGTAAAGACTGGAATTCGAACTCGGCTCTCCGATTCCTCAATTCAAGCCGCTATCCATTATATATATATATATATATATATATATATATATATATATATATATATATATATATATATATATATATATATCATAAAATTCTGCAGGGTACAGTATTTTATTATAACAATAAAAGAGTTTTCACTTATATTATTTTCATGATTAAAACGAAAAATAAAACAAACACAGCCGACAGGTTTCGCCCTCACTCAACAGAGCTGGATCAAGGGATTATATATTACAATAAAAAAATAAAACATAAAAACGATATACAATATTAATAAAGGAGGAATACAACTCAAATTGAAATCACGTTAAATCCTAACATACACTCACTCTGTTTACAGAGGAAGGACTGTCTGGACCGAACGTAAAATATTTCCAATATACCTTTATCTGCAATGCTAGAGCGAGCACGACTCAAGTTGTTAAACGAGTCAATGCTAAAGTTAGCAGCACAATTTGGGTTTTAATAACATGCTCCGCGATGGAGAAACCATACCTGTTGTTCAGAACGTCCTTTAGTTGGTCCTGGTTTTTCTAGGTATATGCTGCTGTATTCTAGCATCTAGACGTTGGATTGTTCTACCTATGTAGTCGGAACTGCAACTACATTTAAAAAGGTCACCTTCAAGACTCTCTTTTCCCCTTCTACATTCACCTGTCCATTTTTGCACTGTTCATAAAGTTGGGGTGCCATTGCCTAATGTAGCAAATATGTCAGCGTGAATGTTCTTGAGTAATAAACCTTAGTACTGCAGATAACACCACGATATCAAATTTTGTCCATTTTCAAGATAACTCACTATTTGTTACTTTTGAAGTCTTGTATAAACTGTCATATGTCAATTTATCCGGAAAGAAACAATGCAGTTATTAATAAGAAGATTTGAAATTAATGCCTGCAAGATTTCACAGCTCTAACATCACTCCTTCATCGTCAGCCTATGAACTTTTCAGCTCACCATCGTACCTGGAAATAAACAATGCAGTTATTAATAAGAGGAGTTGAAATTAATGCCTGCAAGATTTCACAGCTCTAGCATCACATCTTCATAGTCAGCCTATTGTGACACTATTTGGCTTGCTAGAAAGAAGGAAAAAAAAAAAAAGGCGAGAATTAAATTTAGGTGATAAGAAGCCATCACGAAAAGGACACTAAGCGATGTTATTCTTTTTAACAAAGAAAAATGCTAAAGGTTTTATTCTCATTAGCGAGAAGAAAAACAAGGGTCGCGGATGTTTCGGATTTAATCTGATTTATGTTACGGGGCGGAGAATGAGATATGGCCAATCTGCCCATGGCAATGGTGGAAATTTCAGGTTGGTCAAATAACCTCAGAGACAGAATTCTAAATAGATAAAAATTAACTGGGTCGCAAAAAAAAAAAACGAAAATGTCCATTTGGACCACACAGAGTTACAAAAACAAAGGACCAGGCCATTGGTTATCTACGGTAAGGTCGTTTGGAAAAGGCATCTGTTTTGTGTCGAAACTGGCTATGGTGGCGAAATTATTTTATCGGGAATAGATAACGCCAGAATACGAAACGTCCAATTGACCACCCACTTGATAATTAGCGAAAATCTCGTTGACGAATTCCATATGAAATTCGGCTATGATAGCGAAACTATTTTATCGGATCAGAAATTGGCACCAAGAATGCAAATACGTCTAAATGGCCACCCGCTTGGTGATGGCGAAAAGCTAATTGACGAATTCCAGGTAATTCGGTTAAAGATAAAGAGTCTAGGGTGTGAGGAAGAAGAAAGAGAAGAAAAAAGAAAAAAAAAAAAAAGATAAATTTTTTTTTTTTCTTTGAGCAAGATTTTTAAGCCGAGGCTAGTCTGGCCACACCCACGCTGCTGAGCCCCCATTGGCTGAATGGTAGCAGGAGTGTTGGGCGGAGGTAATCATGTGAAGTAGGAGGGGAGGCCTGTTGGCACCCATTGAGGGGATAGGTGTGAGATGCGACTGTGAGAGAGAGGGAAAACCCGTTGACACCCTCTGAGGGTATAGTGAGATACCAATATGAGAACAGAAGGTGGGAGGACGAAAAGACTTCCAAAAATGGAAAATAATAAAATTTTCCTGACCGAAAACAAAGAAGTGGATTTGGAATTATCAAGGAACCTCAAACCCCGACAAGCCCACCCCGGTTTTGGTCGGCGTCCATATAAGAGTCGCAGCGAGTGAAAAGCAGTTCCAGTGCAGTTCAGTACCAATCCGAGTTCCAGTTAGTTGCAGTTAAGTCCCAGTTGAGTTAAGTTCGCAGTTCGCAACTGAGTTGGATTGAGCTGGTCCCGCCTCGCAGATAGCTGACTTGAAAGATTCCACGCAAATCACGAACTCATCTTCTAATCGAGAACAATTTATTTTTGAAGAACGACTTAGACTCACACCACCAAGACAAGTTTTACGAATATCGCCTGAAGATACACCAAGAACCAGTTTCTTAAAGAACAAACAACTTAAGATGTTAAGACTCGCCTAACAAACACAAAGTGTCACGAATCCATATAGCGGGTTGGGAAGAAGATGCAGTCCTGTATTCAGAAACCAGATATAAAATATTGTTATCCTTTTTTAACACATTTGAACTTTTCGAGTTATTATTTTATTTTATTTTACATATACTTGTGCGATATCACCTTTGTTCGAACTCGACTTGCATTACGGCCCGGCGACTGATTGATTTCGTCTGCCTAAGATCAATTCACAGCGTGGGTAGGCTAGACTGGAAATCGAAACAGTTACTTCGGTAACCAGACGTTGGAGGCGAGCTGGGAACGACAAGACTGATACCGAATCTAACCAGATTCCCATCCGAATCACCAAAAGGTTAGAACGTCACATTTGGTGCCGTGACCAATACCAAGTCAGTTGGTCGTCACAGGACAGGATAGCACGACGGACGCGGCAAGGCAGACGTCACATTTGCGCAGCGACACCGGGGGGACGTCACACTATGAACGTTTCATCTCACCATCCTACCTGGAAAGAAACAATGATATTATTAAGATGAATTGAAATGAATGCCTGCAAGATGTCACAGCTCAAGCACTACTCCTTCATAGTCAGCCTATGAACTTTTCAGCCCACCCTCGTACCTAGAAAGAGACAATGCAGTTATTAATAAGAAGAGTTGACATGAATGCATGCAAGATTTCACAGTTCTAGCATCGCTTCTTCGTAACCGGTTCATGAACTTTTCCGACCATCCTAGTATATTTAAATAAAAAACGCCCGTAATTTCAAGTTAGCTGAATAGTACGGCTGACCACTAATATTAAATCGTGCTTTCAATGTAAGTTTGAATGTAATTGAAAAACAGCATGACAGGAAAATTCAATTCTTGATACCACATCACTTGGCCAATGAGCAGTGCGTACCCGGTGGGAAGTCAAGCTGGGATCGGTTATGGGAAACGTGGCATTATGGGAAACAGGGCATTAAGAGAACTTAATTAATGGTGTTCGAGTTCTCTCCAAATAAAGAAGAAACGCGTTTCTAAATTCTGCTCGTATGGTAAACTTACCCAAAACCTTTGCCGAACTCTTGTTTAATGATCTTTAACCATCACCTGATGGTGCTTATAATATTTAGCAATGTTAGTTATTAGTATGGCATTGGGCTGCATATTTGGAGCAATCAAGGAATATTAAATTCACCGTTAAACCTGCTAGACTAGATGGTTGCCTGTTACACTCCCAGCGAAACTGACACCCTTATATTTAGAATACCAAATTTCGTTATGTATGCTGATTTAGTATATATGTATGCATGCTGATTTAGTATACACTAGCAGCCATATGCAACTGGTCGATCAGAAAAAGCGTTCAATTAGAATGGAGCAAAAACAGCATCATATCTGGATGTAATCTTCTTCAATAAATTTAAAGTACTTTTTTAAAAAAAATTTCCAATTAATGCAGTTACTGATATAACACAAGTAGTCAGTATTTATTCATTCGAAGTTAGCCGAGGACATGAAGGGTTAAAACAGACAACATGAAGACCCACTTCAGACCACAATTATTTTGAAATTTTTGAAATTCAATTTGTTAGTGTTCTACCAAGGATGTAAAAGAAGATACATTTATAAAAGAATTGTTAAGTTTGATGATAATTGGTTGAAAGATCAACGAAAAATACGAAAGAAACCAGTAAAAATCACGATTTTTCGCTTAAACGCGGGTTTTCACTATATGGATGGACTAAGTTATCAAGTTAAACGAATGTAAAACAATTTATTGTTGGCTACAATTGAGTGAAGTTTGTATTAGATTGCGTGAAATTTGAGTTAATTTTTAGTTTAAAATTTGTGTTTTCAACACAAATCGATTTTTCGTTTTCCGCGGTTTTTCGCTAAACTAAGTGGTGTAGAAATAAAAAATGAGGTACCGTTGAGCTCGTCATGATGCAAGCATACCGAGTTTGAACGAAATCAGAAGAAAAAAGTTGAATTTATCAATTTTTGATCGGCTTTATCGATTATTGACTTTTTTATAAATCATCGATTTTTTACGCTAAGAACCTATCTCTTACATCGTACAATGTGTATGCCAAGTTTGGTCAAAATCGGTTGGATGGATATTAAGTGAAAAGGTATCACACAGACAAACAGACATACTCTGTTTTATATATAGAGATTAATTAGTGTAAAGTTAATTTTGCATAGAGAAAGAGTTCATAAGAATGTAAGGCAGTACAGAATGGCATGCAAGTAGAATTGTGCAAGTATGTCTGTGTGTTGATACACTGTTATGTGAATCCTTGCGAGACTCTGTTGCTGACAATCGCCGACTTTTAACACTCGACTTCATTTTGGTTCATTCCTTGTTCCAGACTCCTGATTTATCGAAAAACGACCCACGTTCCTTGAAACATTTTCTATTTTAAGCTTAATCTTTCTACTCTCCACACAACAGTCCTTCCGGTCCCTTGCACTTTTTAATTAATTCGAACATGGATACAGCTATTAACTCCCTCGCTTTCTTTATTTATTTAGACTTTAACAAACAACTAAAACAAATAAATGTGTCTCTTATTAGATTCCTACTTAAGTTCTAAGCCTGATGCCGTAAACATCTTTTAATTACTTCTGCCAAAGAAGTTAGACAAACTTTATGCGTTCAACCATGCCTGCTTCTTTTTTTTTACCTCAACATATTTTTAAAAGGTTTCATTAAATTTCAAATGTATTTTTAGGAAGGGCGGAGCATAGGCAAAGCAGCATTTATTTAAAAAATCTTTTCGTCCTAACCAAGGCAATAAAAACACTAAAACCCAAGGGGTTTTCTGAGTGTTAGAGAATACGAGAAAGAAATAAAACAATAAACGAACAGGAATTACCGTATATACACAAGTATTTTGAGAGATTTACGCAAAAATAGGGTGTTGCACTATACACGGGTAATTTTTTGGAGGAGGTTAAAAACTGTAGGTGGCTAGATACTCAGCAGTAATAAAAATAGGAGCTGTCAAAGGGTTCATGAACATTCCTCTGGGGTCAACGGCTATCGAACACAATGGAGCAATATAGCAATGCAGTGCGACACAGCTTACAAGACTGAAGTCAAAGGGCAGAGCGGAGGTTTCCCCTGATATCTATGATCAAGGCATTGGGGTACATCGGCTGTATTTTCACCTGATGTGTGATGGGCTCCGCTGTCTATTTGCCCAAAAGGAACGAAGGAAATTAATGAATACATTTCCGGAAAGAAACTCAGACACTGGTCAGGTGTTCAGCGGCGCTGCGACCCTACGACCACACCCGGTCATGATGAGTAGTTGCAAGTGATTTTGTTCAGCTCTTTTCGAGTTATTATTATCATTAAGTATAGTATGAGTCTTTATTATCAGTTTTTTTTTACGAAGAAAATAGGGGGGGGCGTACTATACACAGGTAATTTTTGGAAGAGGTTAAAACCAAGCATTTTTGCTGACTGTTTGCACTATACACAGGTAGATTTCTTCTGGGGAACATTCATGCAAAAATAAAAAATAAATAAATAAATAATTTTTTTTTAAGCATTACGCCCCGAGCAAGGCGTGAAGCCACTAGGATGCAGGGGGTTGCAGAAGATTTGGAGCGAGAGCAGATAGGAGTGATAGAAGAAAGGATGAGGAGAGGGATAGTGGAAAAGATCAAGGTAACTGGAGATGTCGATTGACATTACATTTGAATAGTTGGAGATTATAGCTCTCAGGGAAACAATAATTGTGAAGGGTGTTCCACTGGCGAGAGGTGCGAGGTATGAAGCTATTGGAGTAGAAGAGACGGCTACATTTAAAAGTTTCTACAGTGTAAGGGTGGGAGCGTGATGCCAGCCTCGTACGGCGCTTGAATTCATGGAGTCTGGGAACCAGTGAAAGCAGCTCATCGGAGCAATTATCATGAAAGTATTTGTAGAAAAGACAGAGTTGGCGGGCCTTGATTGCATCGAATTCACATCAGAAAGATTTATCCAAGTTGTGATTGATCCTCATTCAGTCTTCTTCGTCGGTAATCCTGTTGAAGAATGCCTTAAGCCTCTGGGGGGATATCAGATTGTAGTTTCTGTTTTATTCAACATTTGTACTGGATTCTCTCTCGGACAAGGGCGTGTCCTGCTTTTTCTGCGACCAGAGAAGCTCTCCTTGAAATTACAAGAGGTCTTGGTGCCAAGCCTGAAGGGACGAGTCATAAGTCTCTATATCGGTGTAGGAATGTCAAATGGATATTCCAGTCACCTGAAGAAGGCTGGGGCGTACGACGGCCGAAACGTTGTGAATATGGTAACAAAGATGAGGATAACAGTCCGAATAATGTAAGTAATCATAATACCTCAGCTAAGAAATATAAACAGACGTGTATATATAGTTTTCTTCTATGTATTAATATTATATTGATTTTCTAAGCGAGGCTTAGATGTGGCACAAGGCCGAAAGTATGGGACACCCAGTGAGGATCGAACTCACTACTCAGTCGTAATTGATCTAGCAAGACAAGCTTTCTAACCATTACACCACGTCGAGGTGCCCTTACTGAGAAAAAACCATGTTTGTTATTCTTTTTCCTTTCAGTCATTCCGTGTTCTGTCCGTGAAATATCGGTGCTGTTATATCATGGATATAATAATGCCCATAATGGGGGAAATATAAATGAGAGAATTAATCTTTCTTCTAAGCGCTTCTATTATAATATATTGTGTTATCTATAGGAATAATCTCTAATCATTTTTACGGTAAAGATGAAGAACCAATAAATACTTTTTTTTCTGGTTCATAAATTGTGTTTTCTGTCATCAAAGTTGACTTTAAATATTGATCAATTAAGATCGACCTATATGCAGTTTTAACTTTTTTCAACTTAGGAAATGTTTTCTTACAGACATATGTTGTGTCAAATGGTGAAATGAAATATCTTAGTGAAAGCGTACGTGAGGATACTACAAAGGAGGAGAGAGTAAATGAAACGGCAGGAAATATACAGTGAGAAAATGAGAGGGGGAGAAAAAAGAAGAAGAGGTATATAAATTGAGGAAAAAAAGGAGAGCAAGGGGGGATAATTTAAGAAAAGGAGAGGCAAGGAGAAAAGGTAAGACAAAGAAAGAGAAAGAGAAAATGTGATAACGAGGAAAGTAAGAGAGGGAAAGAGAGAAAGAGAGATAAAATCTGAGAGAAGGAGGCAGACGAAGTGGGAGAATAGTTATAAAGAGAGAAATGTGGAGTGAGAGAGTGGGAGTGGATAAAAAAATGGAAGGGAATGTGATAGAGAAAAAGAGAGAGATACAGAAAGGAGAAAAATATAGAAATACGAAGAGGAATTAAGAGAGGAAGAGAAAGAGAAATAAAAGGAGAGAGAAAGAGTACAACGAGAGAAATGACAAGTGAGAGAGAGGAGAATAAATTAAGAATAGGAGAAAAAGGTATATAGACAGAGTAAGAGAAAAGGAGAAAAGGATATAAATACGAAGAAAAATTAAGAGGGGGCGGAGAAAAGAGGAGAGAAAGTGAGAGAAAGTTTATGAAGAGAGAAATTGAAAGTGAAAGAGAAGGATAAATAAAAAATATGAAAGAAAGTGATAGAAAGAGAGGGGAAGAAAGAGGAAGAGAAAAATATAAAAAGACGAAGAGAAATTGAGAGAGGGAGTGGATAGAGAGAAAGTGAGAGAAACGGATGAAAGTGAGAAAGGGAAAGAGAAGGAGATAAATGGAAGAGAATGGGAGAAAAATTTTAAAAAAGAAAATGAGAAAGGAAAGAATGAGGAGAGAAAGACCGAAACTGAGAGAGAGGAGAAGAAAATGAAAAGGGTAAAGATGTAATGTCTGGAGTGATCTTGAGACTTAACAGACGTTCAAAGCATAGAACCTAATTGAGATTGGAACTGTTCATCCTTACTGGAAACCTCATTTATTTGAAGCCATATTAAACAATATTTTTTTTTATTGTGAATACGCATAAGCTATAATAAAATTATTTTAACGGTAAAGATGGAGAATCAATAAGAATGATTAAATTCTTTTTCCTGGTTCCAAATTTATGCTTACCATTATTCAAAGTTGGTTCTCAATATTGATCAATTAAGACCGACCTATATACAGATCTAGTAGTCTTAATCTTTGGAATCGTCTTCATCAATTAACTCAGATTCTGGATCAAGCTCAAAAAATTATTACAGACGACAAGGAAATTGAATATAGTTTCCTTCAACACTACAAACTGCTAAAGAAAAACAACGAAAGATCAACCTGAAAACTCGTGTTAAATCACCTCGTCAGATATGGATGTCAAGCATAGCAACAAACCCGTTCAGATATATCTTAACTCTCAGCTGTATACAACCGCTTTCTAAGATCAATAGTCAAAAAAGACTTTGAGCTAATAAAGCCCGAGGTTCTTACCAAAGATCATACTTCTTTGAAAACTGTAGACTGGCGCTATACATTCACAAAGAACAAATAACAGGAACCATATCAGAACGACAACAACCAAGAACGACAACAACTAAAATAAATATCACATGTAACTAGAAAATAAAATAATGGCATAATCAATATGTTGATATCCCACACTACTTCAAACAAAAGGTTAGGAAGGAAACCCCCATCAATACTGGAAAGAGCGATAACAGTTACTGGACTTGATAAACCTATTTTCCGTTTTTATGAGAAATATTTTATAAATTTCAACTCTCTGTAGCGCTATCTGTTCGGTCAATGAAGGCCGAATGTTTCCTTATAAGGAAACAGCCAAAATGACAATTACAATAAGATCAACGGTTAAAAAAGGCTTTGATCGAGTGAAGCCTGAACATTCTTCTTTGAATATTGTGGACTGACGCTACAGATTTACGAATAAAGAACTGTATCAGAAAAGAGAAACTCCATCACTTGAGGACTACCAACAGAAGCAACAACAAAAATGGATAGCACATGGAATTTGAAGAAAAAGTATTGAAGTGATCAAGATGTTGACACTCCACACAACTTCAAATGAAAAGTTAGGAAGGAAATTCCCATCAATGCTGGAAGGAGCGATAACATCTACTGGACTTGTAAAGCCTATTTTCCTGAAAAATTCTTTTTATGAGAAATATTTTTATAAATTTCAAACTAAAGCAGTACTGGCTGCTCTGTTAATGTATGCCAAATGTTTCCTTATAAGGAAAAGGCTAATATCCCCATTACCAAATACGTTGTGCCAAACGTTGAATTGTCAGACAAAAAAAAGAATATCCTTCAGCTAGGAGTATTTGTAAAAGTCAGTAAACTTTCCTTTCATTTTATTTGTCTTTCAGGATATCATTCCTGCAATTGGTCGATCAAGATTGGACAGACATCGTGACTGTTCTGGCGTACGGGTACACATAAGATAAGATTTGTTAAGCGGTTTGCTAAATTACGCGTTCTTTCGTGCATATGCGCTTCGAAAAAATAGTCCAAGTATTCCTGTTGCCGTTAAGTCGGCGGAGCGAAAGTCTGAATAAAATGCGAAGCAAAAGTTTAAAAGAAATCCTTGGCGTCATATCAGAAAGTAAGTTATCGTTGAGCGTTCTCCTACTCATGAGGCTATCAGTTACCGAAACGTGAATGTGTGTCAGTCTACTAAACTACGTTAACGACGATTTATCGCTAAAAATGGAACATGCCAAGGAATGTATAGACGGAACAAATTTCTAAGCGTAACTTAAGTTTAGGGTAGGGATAATCGACATGGCAACACGAAAGAAATGGTAGAAGAGACGAGAAAGACAGTAATCGCACGACGATAGGTAGTATAAAAGTTACTTAAAATCCATTGTCTAATCTGGCACAAGACCAATTTAATAATAATAGTCCGTGCATCTTCGTTATCTACGTGCCGTTTCTTCTCAGGATGTGGATGATCATGTCTCTCCATAGCTTCCTGTTCTTTCTAGCTCTTTGCATGTTCTGTGTTAACGCTATCACTCTCGATCCCTGCTCTGTCAATTGTTTACACAAGCTCATTAGAAAGGTTACTCGCCGCTTTCCGCCGTCTCCTCCATTCGCTGTCTTCAGTATCACCTGCATGTTTCAAATTCTTCAAGCTCTTCTGTCTCATTATATATACCAGAAATTTCAACTGTTTGATTCTAACTATAAGTTTCCTTTTTGTTTCCATTTTCCAGAGTCCTGGGTATGACGATAAATTACATCTGGCAGCAAGGCCTCTGATCGGGAGATTTTGAGGATTGTGGAACCACCTCTTAATTGCCGTTGTTCCCAGATCCACCCTGCCCCACGCAGGTTAAATAGCAAACCCCCAAACAAAACACTCAGTCAGTTATGTGCCATGCATGGTAGACGCTTAGACAATCATATATCTTTTCGATACCTGACTGACGAGGCAGATTTTATCTCGCAATAGTTTGCCATTTCTTTCTGCGGTAGACCAGTTGCCATCCAAAGCTACAGAACCCAGTCTATCCTGCTATTTACCCATAGATGGGGGGAGAAGAAGCGTTCATACCTTTCCCAAGGGTATTAGCACATAAGTGAATGTAACAGATTCAACTGGAATTCGAACTCGGCTCTTTGATTCCTTAATCCAAGCCGCTACACATCGCCGTGCCTCTTACACAAAATACTATGAAAGTATAAATTGAGTATATGTTATTAAGACATTTTTTATAGAGGAGCGTTTCGGTTAGCAAGTTCGATTTTACTGTTTTTAAACTAAAATTCTCTATGATTTTCTCTCATACATTCATATCTGCTCGATGCGTATCCAAATGTAAACAAATGACGTCACACATTATGAGATGGACAAAGTCCGACAATTATTTTAAGACATTTTTTTTATGTTTATAAATTCTTTTTTTATAGGTACAAATATTTAAGTAAATGCACTATTTATAATAAATACTATTAACAACTGTGGCTCACTCGGTAAAAGGACGTCAGGCTATATGACGGTTCTTGTATAAGATACAGTTTCGATTCCTGTCGGAGGACGAATATTTTCTATGAAAATTTCTCGGACATTCAGGCCAGTAAATGTTGTTTAATACTGTTTATTATAAAACAGAGCATTTACTTAAATATTTGTATCTATAAAAACAATGTATAAACATAAAAATGTCTTAAAATAATTGTCGGACTTTATACATTTCATAAGTATAAGCTGATTGATGTATTGTTGGTATTTTTTATATATATATAAAAATATTCCTGGTATTTTACAATATTTTTTAAAGAAAACACTATGAAAGTATAAAAATACATTTTATTGTAAAAATATCAGTATCCCAAAATATAATTTAAAAGAGCTACAGCATCATACGCACATAATTTCCTCTCGTAATTATGTCCACACAACAACGTATATACACAAAAGCTGAGTATTATCTACCATTTATTCAGTTGTGAAAGCAGAATAACATTTTTATTACATCAAAAAGTCGCAGAAAATTAAATTTCGGTATTAAATGACCCATAAGAAGTTGATATGCCGATATCAAATCAAATCAATCCATAAAACTTCCTCGTTACTCACATGTTCAGTCCATGGTATTCTCAGCATCCTTCTGTGGGTCTACATTTCTTTTGCTTCAAGTGTTTTCTTCATCTGTGACGAGACTGTTCCTGTTTCATAATACTTGGCTTAGCTTTTGGAAAGCATCTTTCTCTATACGTATTCGCCTTCGGATATCCGAAACACTTCCCAGATACTTAAATTTTCATATATGCTCGTTTCTGGTGACTCCAATTTTAATTCGTCTCTTAAGATCCCTTGATCAACAAAATGGCGTGATATTGTTTTAGCCATTTGATGCATCTATAATGCGATAAAGTTGTATCAGCTGCGATCAAAACTTGTAGAGTAATTGGCCATGGTTAAGTATATGTGACAAAATTCTCAACAAACAATATAAAAAGGAAGAAAAAAAACACAAAATAAAATTAAGCAGACAATATATATGTAAATCAAAACTTGACAAAAAGTTCAGAAAATAAGAATTATATTCAACGCAAAACGGATAAAATCAAATAAATGGTTTTAGAGTTCTGGCTTCAAGACAAGAAAGAACGAATAAATATGGCGGATGAGACTGAGAAGTGGTCAATTTTTTTTATTGGCCAAGAAGAAATCCCAGCATGCATCTGTAGAATTTATCTATAAATTTAGGGAGAGGATATTCTTAGCAACTATTCCCCTGGGTTGGGGCCACCTCCCCGTGGTGTAATGGTTAACAAGCTTGTCTCGCTAGAACATTTATGACTAAGTAGTGAGTTCGATCCTCACTGGGTGCCTCCTACTTTCGGCCTTGTGTCACATCTAAGCTGTGCTTAGAAAATCACTATGAGTCTAGCCGAAATCTTTTCGGCTAGCAGGTCGAACTCTCTGCCTCTGAGCAGAGAGGAACCCGGACGAGGCTATGCCGAAGGGCAGAGACGCTTTTGAGGAGGTTGACCAACCCGATCCCGTTTATGTGGGTTCTATGGACATTTTTTTCGCCGATCCTACGGGCTCGGATAACCCACGTTAAACTCGGCCTTGTTCCACATACAACACTCGTGTGTGGGGGGGAGGCGGTTAAATATACTATTCCCCTGGGTCGGAACAGCTTAGTAGATCACATGACAAATGTCAGACTCTCCGCAAAGATTTTTCTCACTATTCCATACAATATTTGGTTTAATGTAAATAAATATATATACATAATGAATCTCATATTCTATGCGGTCTTTTGATTCAGTTGGATTCAGTATGGAATTCACAATATAATTGAGTTTTGTTGGACAACTCCGACGTTGTGTAATCAATTTTCTAAAAGCTTGTTTTTGTTAAATCAATTAAGATTCAATCGTGGGTTCGAGCCTCACTATTTTCTCAACACTTTCGGCCTAGTGCCAGATCTAAGGTACGTCTAGAAAATCATTTTGGGCATTTCGTGGTGTAATAATTAGCAAGCTTGTCTCGCTTGATCAATTAAGATTGAGTAGTGGGTTCGATCCTTACTAGGTGCCCAACATTTTCGGCCTGGTACCACATCTAAGATACGCCAAGAAAATCGTTTTGAGCACATCGACGTTGTGTAATGTTTAGCAAGCTTGTCTCGCTAGATCAATAAAGTGAAGTTTATACTTGAGTCTATTGGGAAACATTGTTCGAGTTTATACTTGAGTCAATAGGTGATCATTGGTCGAGTTTATATTTGGGTCTATAGTTATATAGTACCATTTCCACATCTACTATTGTTCCCATTTTTATTGTTATTAAGACGTTTCTGTCATTGTGCCCTCCGGCCTTCATCAGATATATGTCGATCCGAATAACGTACAGGGAATTTCAAACTACTGTTCTTGTTTCACTGCCTATGTCTAAGGATGCTTCGTCTAGTTTTTATTCTTAGTACTGCTCCTTTTTCCCGGCCTGTTTCCACTAATTTCATTTACACCCTGCCCTGCCTTGCCCTGCCCTGCCCAGGGATTGAACGTAGCCTAGTGGCTTGAAGCGTTGTTTCGTGAATCCCTGGACCGGGCACTGCGTAGACTCAATGGGGACAAGGTGAGCAATAACTGCGTAGTACTAAAAATAAGAACCAGACAAGATATCCCAAGACATGGGTCAGTGGACCGAGAATAGAAGTGGATTAAATAAAAGGTTCAGTTCGGAATTTCATTTTAGACTACCCGTATCGACATACACCTGATCATCGCCGAAGGACACAACAGCCGAAAAGTTGGAATAACAACAACAAAGATGAGAACAATAAAAAGTGTAAGTAATGATTCTCATCCCAGAAATTTATACAGATATAATGGCATTGTTTGTGCTTGAATTGATCAGTCAGGTTTATACTTGAGTCTATAGACATGCATTTCTCGGCTTTAAACTTGAGTCTATAAGCAAACACTGATCAGTTTTATATGCATTTGTCTGTTTTATACTTGAGTTTATATGTAAACACTGGACAGAGTATACATGAGTCTATCGATATGCATTTCTCGGATTTATACTTGAGTTTATTAGCAATACTGGTCAGTTTTATACTTGAGTCTATAGATATGCATTTCTCGACTTTATACTTGTGTTTATAAGCAAACACTGGTCAGTTTTATACTTGAGTCTATAGATATGCTTCTCTGGGCTTTTTGTGTTTATAAGCAAACACTGGTCAGTTTTATACTTGAGTCTATAGATATGCATCTCGATTTATACTTGAGTTTATAAACAAATACTGGTCACTTTTATACTTGAGTCTATAGATATGCATCTCGATTTATACTTGAGTTTATAAACAAACACTGGTCACTTTTATACTTGAGTCTATAGATAAAAAATAGTCGGTTTTATACTTGAATTCGCAAGCTTCCACCCCGTAGGTCATCCCTTTTGGAGAACTTAACTCTCTGCAGGTGATGAAGTTAGGATAATATTGTTTTGTTTTGTTTATTGTTATAGCATTTGCGTTTCTTTTTCCTCGGGCATACAATTAATATGGGATAGCGCAATTGTTTTTTTTTTTTTTTGTTTCTTTTTCATTTAGTACCCATGGATACTAAAAGAAAATTAAGACAGCAGATTAAAACGGTCAGAAGTTTGGATTATCAAAAGAAAGGATGTGCTGAATAGTCAGGACGACTCTTGGTATGATGACTTTTCTAAAAACTACTAAAGGTATTTTCCATATGGATTCTAACCCACATGAAGTCCGTAGAATGAGTCAGCCGAAAAATTTAAATTAAATTGTAATGGTAAAATTAGCCGTTTACTTATATTTTTAAACCCATAAAATATTTTTATATTGTAAGATTGTTTCTAGATAATAATTATTTACTGATACTGGTCCTACTATTTGACCCACAGCTGGGGGAGAATAGGTGAATACATACTTTTCTCAAGGGTATTTGCGCGTAAGTAAATATAACGGACTCGATTAGAATTGAAACTCTGCCCTCCGATTTACAATTCAGAGCCGAGCGGTCGCTCTTCCAAGTGCTGAACAGATTCGATGTTGCTTAACTTTGGTGATCGTAACGAGAACCAGTGTTTCAATGTGATCTGGCCGTAAGCCCTTTATATCGATGGCACACGTGAGCTTACAGCACCTGGTATTTATAATCGTTTACCCATCTAGGCTCTGACCAGTTTCGAGGTTGCTTAACTTTGGTGATCGTCCGAGAAGCTATATTTCTACGTGATATGGACGTATGCCGGCTCAGTGGAAATCAGTGTGTAGTATCTACAGTAGAATCCCTGACAACCAGACTAAGTACGCCTTCCGGATATGAGGAATTGGTTACAAAGCCCGGATATGAGGGGTTATATTTAGATTAAAATAAAAGAACTGAAATCAGATTTAACATTTATTTCCAATGTTTTATACAGTGTAATCCGGATATAAGAGACCCGGATATAAGAGAAACCCGGATATAAGAGAGATTTTCTCTGGTCCCAAATTAGAGCCTGTGTTAATGTATATAAAATAGACCAAACCCGGATATTTAGAAACCCGGATATAAGAAACTTCTTCTCGGTCCCGACAACATTTATTATCCGGGTTTTATAGTAAACAAAATAAGCTAATGCTGAGTGAAATATAACGGAATTGATTTTAAGGAAAAAGAAATAAATTATGTAATGTTAATGAAAATTCATTAAATTATGTATGCCACGTATGCAAAACAAATAATGTAACGAGGATTTTTTAATCGCTGTTGCATGATGATTCTTTCTCTTCTAATGTCGTTCTCAACTTTTTTCCGCATTTCGTTTTGATTTTGTTCTTGAAGTTTTTTAAACGGAAGACACTTTTTAACTCTGCGTGCGTTATTGCAATCGTCATAGTTGAACGCTGGCTTTCTTTCCATAAAACTGACAACCTTTTCAATAACGTTTTCAATTTCAATCCAGGTTTCATCACAATCATGCATCTCGTCGCTATCTTGTTGCAGATGTGCCTCGTTGTTATCCTTTCCTCTTATTCCCATCATCTTTTGCACCAATACAAGCCATTAGGTGAAATAAGCATAAGCAATTATCCAAAGTAAATTTCCTGAATATCAGAAATTTTAAATCATTGACATATCACCTAAATAGTTCAAATATACACATCAAAATCATGTCCGGATATGCGGGATCCGGATATGAGGCAGTCCGGATATGAGGGATTCTACTGTATTTTATTTCTACTGCTATTATGTAGACATTTTTTTATCATTTCACTCCCAAAGCATGTCGACAAAGACGCAAGGGGTTATTGAGCGTGAAATAAAATGAGAAAATGTTATTGAAGAGAAAGTATAATAAAAGAACAGTTTTCAAAAAGACAGAAGATAATGATTGACGTTGCATTTCAATGTTTGAAGATTGTGGTTGACAGAAAAGCAAGAAGCTGGAAAGGAGTTTCAAAAGCGAGAAGTGCTAGAGAATAAAATAACGGTCAGAAATACTATTTACATTATTCGGACTGTTGTCCTCATCTTTGTCGCCATATTTATCGCAACGTTTCGGCCGTTGTACGCTTTCTTCAGGTGGTTGGATTGTCGAAGTAAACCCTTTATTTCGCTCACTGGGGTAGACTGTCCTAGTTCCACGTGCCATGTTTAATGGATGTCAGTTATCAGTTATCTCCTGTTAATTCCCCTCTCCAAGTTCTCCAAACTGATAACTGACATCCATTAAACATGGCACGTGGAACTAGAACAGTCTAACCCAGTGAGGGAAATAAAGGATTCAGTTCGACGTTCCAACCACCTGAAGAAGGCCGGAGCGTACAACGGCCGAAACGTTGTAATAAATATGGCGACAAAGACGAGGACAATAGTTCGAGTAATGTAAATAGTGTACATAATACATCATCTCAGAAATATACAGATACTGAAAAGCCGAAACGTTGTAATAAATATGGCGACAAAAGATGAGAACAATAGTCCGAATAATGTAAATAGTGTATATAATACATCATCTCAGAAATATAGACAGATACTGAAAGGCCGAGACGTTGTAATAAATATGGCGACAAAGATGAGGACAATAGTCCGAATAATGTAAAAATAGTGTACATAATACCTCATCTCAGATATATAGACAGATACTGAAGGGCCGAAACGTTTAATAAATATGGCGACAAAGATGAGGACAATAGTCCGAATAATGTAAATAGTATACATAATACCTCATCTCAGAAATATAGACAGATACTGAAAGGGAGACGTACATAAATATGGCGACAAAGATGAGGACAATAGTCCGAATAATGTAAATAGTGTACATAATACCTCATCTCAGAAATATAGACAGATACTGAAGAAACGTTGTAATAAATATGGCGACAAAGATGAGGACAATAGTCCGAATAATGTAAATAGTATACATAATACCTCATCTCAGAAATATAGACAGATACTGAAGGGTGATGAATATGGCGACAAAGATGAGGACAATAGTCCGAATAATGTAAATAGTGAACATAATACCTCATCTCAGAAATATAGACAGATACTGAAAGGGTGAGATGTAATAAATATGGCGACAAAGATGAGGACAATAGTCCGAATAATGTAAATAGTGTACATAATACCTCATCTCAGAAATATAGACAGATACTGAAGGGTGATAAATATGGCGACAAAGATGAGTACAATAGTCCGGATAATGTAAATAGTATACATAATACCTCATCTCAGAAATATAGACAGAGATGAAAGTTGAGACGTTGTAATAAATATGGCGACAAAGATGAGGACAATAGTCCGAATAATGTAAATAGTATACATAATACCTCATCTCAGAAATATAGACAGATACTGAAGGGTGATGAATATGGCGACAAAGATGAGGACAATAGTCCGAATAATGTAAATAGTGTACATAATACCTCATCTCAGAAATATAGACAGATACTGAAGGGTGATGAATATGGCGACAAAGATGAGGACAATAGTCCGAATAATGTAAATAGTGTACATAATACCTCATCTCAGAAATATAGACAGATACTGAAGGGTGATGAATATGGAAACAAAGATGAGGACAATAGTCCGAATAATGTAAATAGTATACATAATACCTCATCTCAGAAATATAGACAGATACTGAAGGAAATATAAACTTACTTTATGGCAACAAAATTTATCCAACAAGTGTCCGAATAATGTAAACCAATTTAAATTGATCTTTTCATCTCAGAAATATAGACAGTCACGTGTCTGACAAAGGGTGATAAAAATATATAACAAAGATGAGGACAATAGTCCGAAGTTAATGTAAAAATACCCGGATAATTTATTCATTTCAATGAAGAAAGGGTTTGAAGACAAGAAGGGCTTTGGTTCAAAAGATGACGTTTCAAACATAAATATTCGGTTGAGAGGACAAAAGGAGGATGAATTAATGATGGAAATAATACGAAAATTGGATATGACTGACTGACATGCAAAAACCTCATCTCACGCACAAGAAATATAGAAACATATATATAATAATAATTTAATATATTTATGAAGGGTGATGAATATTTGTACATATATATATATATATATATATACAATATATCCGAATAATATAATATATATATATATATAATATAGCTCATAAATATAATATTAACTTCATGAAAAAAATAATACATATTTATTAATGAAAAAATTCTGTTGTAAATCGAGTACTGTTTATAAAAATTAATATATATATATACATAAATATATATATATATATATACGAATAATTTGCAAAATATATATATATATATATATATATATATATAATATGTGTGTGTGTGTGTGTGTGTGTGGAAGACATTGTGTGTGAACCTAGGGAAGGAATAAAAAATCAAACGAAGGAATAATGAACGATAAATAGGACAAGAGATACATATAAGATTCACCAAGTCCGGATAATTAAATAGTATCCAGAATGAATCAATCATCTCATGAAATATAGACCAAGATAAAAAGGGTGATAAATATGGAATTTAAAAATGAGAGTATGCCAAAATTTTCCTAGACCCCATATAAAAACGGATAATGTAAATAGCCCTATATTGGGGGATCCCTCATCTCGGAGGAAATATAGACAAAGGAGATGAATTTAAGCCTAGACCACGTATTCCGCCTGGTAATATATAAACGCGATAGGTATATTTTAAATTTACGTTAAATTTAAATATATATATATATATATATATATATATATATATATATATAAATATAGATCTTTTGGTCCTCAATATAAAACGTTTTCATGCGACAAGGACTGAGACGTGTGCATCCACACAGAAACATTGAAACAAAGAGCAGACACACAAATATAAATTATTTTTTATATATATATATATATATATATATATATATATAAGATTAAAAATAGAGCTGATTGGTGTCTCAGTATGTCCGTACATCTTTACGAAGTTGTTATAAATGATATATATATCAATATACCCGGCGTATATATTTATATTACCCAATTTTCAAATTTGAAAATCAATTACTATTTTGAACTTCCAGTTCAATGAATATAATTATTTATTTAAAATTATAACATTAGTTTAAAGATGATCTCATTTTGTTTGTCTGTCAAATAAAAAGATAACATTCAACATAATACTTGATATTAACCATTGTGTTTTTTTTGTAGTGATTAAAGGACAAAAGACATATATATATGGGATATATATATATATATATATATATTAAGAAATTTACATTATATGGAAAGATAAAAATACTCCACACATGGATATATATATATATATATATATATATATATATATATATATATATAAAGGCACAGACAAGGAAAAATTAAATTAATTTTCTGTTAAGTTTCTGCACTTATTTTTTTAAACATATATTTTTCCATAATTTAATATATTTTTATCTATTTTAAAAACAGATGTTTTTATATTTTAAGATTAAAATTTTATTTTTGTTATTTTGAATATATAAATTTATATATATATATATATATATTTTATTTATATATAAAAAGTTTGATA
This sequence comes from Acanthosepion pharaonis, assembly GCA_903632075.3. Classification (NCBI taxonomy): domain Eukaryota; kingdom Metazoa; phylum Mollusca; class Cephalopoda; order Sepiida; family Sepiidae; genus Acanthosepion; species Acanthosepion pharaonis. The sequence continues at coordinate 86,542 of CAHIKZ030002807.1, forward strand.
TTATATAAATATATATATAAAATATAATAAGGCCTCTCTTTAGCGAAATGTTTTCGGTAATGTGTTTGTATAGGATTTTAATGATTGAATTTTTTACAAGGGTTCTTCGTTTTGTAATTTTGCTTTTATTTGGTATATATAAGATAATTTATATATTTATCATATATATTAATGAAGATTGTAAAAATGAATTTTTAGTTTTCGTAAGATGGCCTAAAATTCAAAATGTTGGCTCAATAAAATTCAAAACTGTTGGCTCAATAAAAGATTTGAATTGATAAAGTCATGATAATACGTCAGAAATTGTTCCATCTTATTAAAATAAGTATTATCTGCCTTAACAAGTCGTTGTATTTGAAAATTATCTTGCTAAAATCATGGCTAAAATTTCTTCTGAAACAAAGATGGCGGTTGTGACATTGAAGGGAAAGATGACTCATCGAGAGGTAGCCAGGCGGTTGGGAATTTCCAGAAACAGAGTTCAAACCAAGCAAAAGAGTTTTACTACTACTAAGTGTTTTAAGTGCAAAGAAAGCCGGAAGACCAGAAAGGTTACACAAATACAGAAGAAAGAGAGAGTCTCAGTAGGTAATCCAAAATTAACAGACTAGTGGAAGTTAAACGCGTTTTTAACAGTGAGGTTTAAGTTGATACAGTTTGCGGAGAATTATGAAGAAAAAAACAACTTAAACGGCAGTATAGTGGCAAAAATAATTAACCAAAAACATCGGAAAAGGAGGTCGACGTGATCAAAAGAACATGTAACATGAAATACTGGTAAGAGGCAAAACGTAATTCTTAGTGAGTAATACAAAATAGAATTACATTCTAATGCAAGATAATATATATGAAGACCTGTTGAATGAGAAAAACAATGGAATATACGATACAAAGACCGTGTCATTTGATGATGGATACGTTATGATGGACCCGTAATTTAGGAATATTTATTTTCACCTTTTAATATTTTAAATCTTTCTTTTTTTTTTTTTGTTTTATTGCTTTTTCTCTTTTCCTGGAAATTTTCTTAATTCTGTTTGTCATTTATTTTGCATTTAACCATGGCAACTGACTCCACAGATTATCAGCCCAGGAATAGACTCTGTTTAAACGGTGTTCCTAGGTTTGACGATAAACTACATCCGCGTCCTGGGTATGACGATAAACTACATCCAACAGCAAGGCCTCTGATAATATGTTTTTGAAAAAATAATGTTGCCAGCTATACGTTTTTGAAAAACTTATGTTGCCAGCTATACGTTTTTGAAAAAATAATATTACCAGCTGTACGTTTTTGAAAAAAAAAATAATCATATTACTAGTTATACGTTTTTGAAAAAATAATATTACCAGCTATACGTTTTTGAAAAAATAATATTACAAGCTATACGTTTTTGAAAAAATAATATTACAAGCTATACGTTTTTGAAAAAATAATATTACCAGCTATACGTTTTTGAAAAAAAAATAATAATATTATTATTAGTTATACGTTTTTGAAAAAATAATATTACCAGCTATACGCTTTGAAAAAAATATTACCAGTTATACATTTTTGAGGAAAAAATATTGACAGAAATAGATTTTTGACAAAACAAAAATATTACCAGGAAAAAAAAACGTTGTCGGCATTAAAAATAAGGTGAGATTGATAAGAGAAAGATGTTTAATATACAGGCGTCTCTTATTTATGTTTTCATTTGGACTAGACAGCATCTCCAACAGAATAGTTTTATTTGTTGACTGGAGCTACAGATGAATCTAAATTCCCTTACTTTGAGGTTGATATGCCGTAAAACAAACCAAATCAATCTGTTTCAACGGTGTCGAATCAAAATACGAACTATGGCAGGTAAAATGTTTGGGATACAAGCGAATCCAAAAATTACACGAAACAATCTTGGTATCATTTGGTCATCCTAATGACGAAGAGTACCATGAAAAGAATGTAAACATATCTGCCTAATTAATTCAATTTCTCAGTAGTTTCTTATGAGTGAAGCCGCTAATGATGGCCGAAAAGAGCTGCAAATTTTGAGAGAGCATTATTTATCAAACGAAAAACCAAAAATAATTTCCTTACATACTAAATTAACCTCTCTACGCAAAGCAAGTAACGAAATTATTACTGATTATATTATTATGACACTTTATTAACAAAGACAAGGGAGGTAATTGGCAATGCTTTACTAAAAATAGCTATCGTCCGATTTCAAGCCATTTACAACTGTTATTTCTCAGAAAGACAAGCTACTAACGTTTAGTGAATTTAAAGTAAGATTTCGAAGTTTCAAAGAAACTGGAAAGAAGATTCAGGAGAATAACAGTGAAAATGCCTCCATGACTCTCAGAATACCAAGACCAAAGCCACATACTAATGTTTCCGTTTTACGTCTGATAAACTTGGACATAAAAGTTTTGATTGTCGAAGTAAATTTCGGAATGAGCTAATAAATAATTACCCCTCAAAACACTGTACTTCCGATCCATCGAACAAAAATAATATCTGCGATGCTTGTCGCAAACCTGGACAGAAAAGGACCAAGCACAGAAACAAAAAGAAAGCTCATTTCGTGAAAAAAAATGCGAAAAATGTTTCCGATAATGAACGTTATAAATAACCAAGAGTTGTCTTGCCTTGTTTTGTTACTCTCTTCTTTGAGAGATCTATTTCTGTTTATTGGGACTATAAAAGACTCTATAAGCGAACCTTGTAAACTTAAAGCCTACACCTGCGCACTTTTGTCAGTATAATGAACATTCATTTATGATTTGATTTGGACTAGACAGCGTCTCCAACAGAAAAGTTTTACTTGGTGACTGGAGCTACCATGCGTGTTATTAAAGATGAATCTAACTTTCTTACTTTCGATAATGATTTTAATCCAGAAATTCATCACACTGAACTGGATGATAGAAGTCGAACCAGTAATATTGCTTTTAAAAATAGGCGATGACCAAGCAAATATAACGGACAAAATAGGAATCAAGTCCTACACACGTATTTAATTATTCAAGGTTTTTCTTGATCTATGGCCTTGTACTTACACAAAAAACACTTCAAATTATCGATTATTATTGCAATTCTGCGTTAATTAATGCAAAAAACACGTTTAAATGAACAATTCAAAATGACTGATCTTGAGCAGCTTTCCTTCTTTCTGGATATACAATTTCCGTTTAAACATAACTCTACAGAGATAAATCAAACGAAATATGTTGAAAAGATTCTAACCAAATTTGAAATGCAAGATTGTAAACCTCGATCAACGCTTTGTGAAATGGATATCAATCTACTGGACGAAATCAATGCTGAACCAGCAGGCGGAAAATAATACCGAGGGATAATTAGCAGCCTGATATACGCTATGAAAGCCACTCGTCCAGATATAAGTTACCTGGCAATATTCCGCGAATCCGAGCAAGGAACACTTGGTAAGAGCCAATCCTGTGCTATCTGAAAAGCACCAAACACACTGCTTAGTGTTTAATAAATTGAATAAGCCACTAACATTAAAAGGTTTTCGTGATGCTGATTGGGAAAATTCAAAAGACCGCCTTTAGTATTACAGGATAAAATTTCCAGTTATTACCAAACAGTTCAATGATTTCGTGGAAAACGAAAAGCAACCTCCAGTAGCATTGTCAACATGCGTTTGCATCTGCAATACAAGAAGCAAAATTCCTTATTCATCTATTAGCCACCCATAATTAATGCAATTAAGAAAAGAGCAAGCTACAATCTATTGCAATAATCAAGGTAGCAGAGCTGTTACTAAGAACTTGGTCTACCATCAACGTTCAAAATACGTAGACATAAAGTACCATTTCCTGAAATTCAAAATGGTACCATAAAATTGAACTATATTCCATCGGAAGAAAATGTTGCCGATTTGTTTACTAAACCTGTCAACAGAACAAAATTAAGTAAATTCTTTACTGCTCTAAATGGAGCGCTATACTGAATATTTTTCTTTCTTTTTTTTTTTCATTTTGACTGCCACCTTGTTTCCTATTCCCTCATTATTTTAATTAACCAAAACCCTCTTTTTTATTACCCCTTTTTTATATGAAAAAAATAATAATAAAGAAAGATATAAAATTTTAAAAAATAAATGAAAGTTACAACAAAAGATTTGAAATATGTTGAAAATAAATAAGAAGAAATTTGAAATATTAAAAAAAAATATATATATTTTTGTTCTATATACAATTTGTATATAAATTATATACATATATGTAAATGTTTGCATATATCTGTCTATATTTCTGAGATGAGGTATTATGTACATTATTTACATTATTCGGACTATTGTCCTCATCTTTGTCGCCATATTTATTACAACGTTTCGGCCTTTCAATATCTGTCTATATTTCTGAGATGAGGTATTATGTACATTATTTACATTATTCGGACTATTGTCCTCATCTTTGTCGCCATATTTATTACAACGTTTCGGCCCTTCAGTATCTGTCTATATTTCTGAGATTTTTTTTTATGTACATTATTTACATTATTCGGACTATTGTCCTCATCTTTGTCGCCATATTTATTACAACGTTTCGGCCGTTGTACGCTCCGGCCTTCTTCAGGTAGTTGGAATGTCGAACTTACCTCTTTATTTCGCCCACTGTGGTAGACTGTTCTAGTTCCACAGGCCATGTTTTAAAAAGAAAATCAAGCTGGTCCCGTTCACTCGAACGAAGCTCGCCACTTTCACCCACCTTTCGCTGAAATCTGTCGGTAACAAACGTTTTTTTTATCAGTTCTGATATTCATCTTGAGCTTAATCCGACCAGATCCTGATGAGAATAGTGTTCCTATAGCAAGATTCCTTCCATTCGCGACGCCCATAGCACTATACTTGTCACAGCTGGCAACATTAGAAACACTATTCGTTTCACTGCAGAATACGGGGGCGACACATTATCGCACGCGTAGACGAGATCGATGGGCACAAGATGTTCGGGATCTATACGAGCCGTCAACTCGCCGACATAGTCACAAAACGGGAGATCCTGAAGACCAAAGTAGTAGGCGTGTGAAGAAGAACGGTCTCAACTGACGCAAAAGAAAAATGGAGACACGCTCCTTCTTTTCATTGAACGCATACACCGCAACGTTTCGAAACAAAACACTGTTCACGGCAATATCCACTATGATGGTATTTATCAATCCACCCACAGGGATCGAATGTGGCACAAGGCCTTTTTAATGTGGGTATCTCTGAGCCCGTAGGCCCAGCCAAAAATAAATAACCACCCAAACCCGCCGAGGCGGGACAGTTCCGTCAACCTCCCCCAACGAAACCCTACCCTTCGGCGCAGTTTCGTCCGGGTTGCAAGCAGAGAGTTCGACAGACACCCGACCCGGCAGCTCACAAAGCGCAGATACTACACTTTGATCCTAGCCACCGGGCCGAGCGGGTATTCTTTTTATAGAATATCCGCTATGATCAACCGCCTCCCAACGGTCATCGACATAGACACTGTTTTTGTTGTTACCGCTTTTTTTTTTTTTTTTTTTTTGTGGCTCCTTCCGTCGCTACTCTTTCGGCTGCTGCTGCTTCTCCTTTAGTTGCTGCTGTTTTGCCATCTTTCTCAGCCTTTTTTGGTGGGACATCCTGCTGGTGAGGAGGGGTAGCAGCCTTTGTTCCCATCCCATCCTCACTACATCCATCCACTATTGGCATCCACTCATTGGAGGCACTAGGGTCCTAGCCGGACTTTTCTGCTCCCACTTCTTCTTTTTGACGATGTTGGTGTTGCTTTTATCGATGCCGGGTTCTCCCCAGGGCACACCTTTGATAAGTGCCCATGGCACTACAGGAGCAGCAGTAGGGACGGTGACCTTTTACTATGACCAAAATATTCCGGCCTAGTCGGGTTTCGATCCTAGCTAGAGGCAACCAGGCGTTTAGCCACACTGGTGAGGTGTGATACAGTGAAACAGTCTGTCCGTGGATGAGAATATATATATATATATATATATATATATATATATATATATATATATATACACGTCATACCAGTTTGTGACTGGAAAGGATAATTCCTAGGAGGATATAAATCCAGGGAGAACTCAATATAGACTAAAGAGCATTATAATGATAGTAAGAAGACGGAGACTTTAATTATCTATTTCGATTATAAATTTCTTTCGTGAACACCGAGATATTCAACTCTTCAGGTCGAAATCTCCTCCGTAAATCGATCTGAAGAGTTGATATAAAACACATTTAACGTGATATTATATATATATATATATATATATATATATATATATATATGTGTGTGTGTGTGTGTGTGTGTGTGTGTGTGTGTGTGTGTGTGTGTGTGTGTGTAAATACGTCCTGAAAATTTAATTAAAATCCTACAATGAAATTTCTAATTCCGACACGAACTCACTCTATACCGGGGTTGAATAAAACTAACAAATCTCGTCGGTAGAAATAAACGTGTTCCCCATATGAGGCAATTTTTTATTTTATAGACAAGCTAGTGTGTCGTTGATGTCCATGAAGCTTTTTCTGGTTATGGTTATCTACAGGACATAGTCTCCAGTTGCTAAGCCTGCCTTGCTGGAAATGGTCGAATTATATCCGATCTGTCCAAATCTAGAGAAGAAACCTCCAGTCGTTCCTCTGTGAGAACCACAGGCACCTCGTGTAGCGCAACCCTTTTCCTCCGGCTGCCCATATATTCAGTCAGCAGTTGTGCTGGCTTGTCCTCAATACGCTGCTTGTCAGTTGTTTTTGGCTTCCTCTTTACTTTCTAACAGGGTATCCCACAATGCAGCAGACATCTTTGCAAGGACCTTAGGCTGTACTTGGTGTCTTTTGTGAGCCTCCTCCATGGTGTCCCTGCTGACACCAATGATCCGCCGTGTTTTCACGCCGGTCATCAGCAGGGATATTGTTCTGGTGGTAACAGCCTCCAGGGCCTCGGGGATTGTAAAGAACTCGTTAGCTTTGTTGCAGGAAGCGTATTTCTCCTGTAGGGCAACTTAGTCCTCCGGGCCCTTTTTCTTCGGCCAATTGATAGTGCAGGGCTGCTGACGTTGGCTGCTGTTAGGTAGACTCTGCCATAGCGGAAGGGTTCCCACGCCAGCACACACAAGAGAAAATTCATGACAGACAAACAAATGGCAAATAAAATACTACAACACGGGGTAATACGTGGACAAAATTCGCAAATGAACGAGTTCAAAAAAAAAAAAAAGAATCCCATTAGAAATACCTGTAGAACACTCCCCCAATCTTATATAGGCGAAAGCGCACAAATGCATTATGGGATTTTTTTCTTAGGCAAAATAAAGCCGGTTTGTAGTTTGTCTCTGACCAAATCTGACTTGTCCAAAAGTCAGAACGTGATGTTCGCTTGTCTGAAATTGCTTTTGTGTGTCGACCTATTCTTAGTTTGGGAACTTTTTGCCTTATTGCTGTTAATTTGCCTTGCATATATTGTTTGCTTGTTTCCTTACTTACTTGGTATTATACTTAGCTGGCACAGGGCTCGTCCCTGTGCTGGTGGTATCACGGCTAGGACTATCTTGGACCGGCTCCGTCTGGACCAGCTAGGAAAAGCCAATGACTATGCTATGACAAGCTTAGACCAGCTCTGACCAGCTTGGACAAGCTATGACCAGCTAAGACCAGCTTGGACCAGCCGCCCGAATGAAAACATGCGGGTCCCCACGTTAAAAACTGACCTTGTGTCACAACCTGACTCAGTGTGGGTGGGGTCAAGTAGATACACTTACTTGGTAGTATTATTATTATTATATACTTTTACCCTATTTCTTTTTCTTTTTATTGCAAATTTGTTAATTCTTTTATCATTTATTTTACATTTGACATTGGCAACTCACTCCACAGATGAGATGAAAGATCGCAAAAGAAAATTAGTTGATGGAAACTTAAACAGCGAAAACTATATTAATTTAATCTTGTGCCAGACTAGGAAGACGGAGAAAGATTTTCATGTAATTATTATACAAATAATAATTAAATCATAAAATATAATTTCAACAAAACAGTGCAACATTTATTCACTTTCGTCTATTAGACATTAAATTACGTCACTTAGGATCTTCCATAGTTTACCTTGTCTCTCAGTTTAGCCTGAAATATATTAATGAGCGTTCTTAAATTTAAATATTCTGAAAAATTAACGACATTTTTACTGCCGTTTATAAATACTTGTGGCAAAATAAAATCCTTACCTTGATAAAGTCCAACAGATAGATAGATAGATAGATAGATAGATAGATAGATAGATATGAACTGGCTGATAGTGAAATGTGAACACACCGAGATAGATAGATAGATAGATAGATAGATTTGAACTGGCTGATAGATAAATGTAAACACACTGAGATAGATAGATAGATAGATAGATAGATAGATAGATAGATAGATAATGAACAGGAATAGATAGATAGATAGATAGATAGATAG
>CAHIKZ030002807.1:102500-190377 GCA_903632075.3 Acanthosepion pharaonis
TGTGTGAGGCCTTGCGTTGTCATGATGCAAGATGACTCCTTCTGACTGATGACCCCTAGCGTTTGTTCTTTATGTCTTTCTTGACCTGCCTCAGCAGTTCACAGTAGTTCTTCTGTCAGACTGAATGAGGTCATTGATTGATTCGATCACCTCAGGAGACCTCACTTTGTAGGCCTCCCAGGCCTGTCTTCATCCTCAACACTGCTCCGTCCTTCTTTAAACAATTTAGCCCACTTGTAGACATTTTTTGACTGAAACATGATGGCACCATACACAGTTGACATTCTCCTATGAATTTCAACTAATTTTTATTTTTATTTCAGCATGGAAAAAAACTTGATAACTGACCGCTGTTCAATCCTGGAGCATGCTTCTTGGTCGGCCATAATTTTGTTAATCGCCAAAACTCTCAAAGATTTTTTTTTTTTTTAATCTGCAAAAGAAATTAAATCCATGTGAAAAGAAATAAAAAAAAAAAAAAAAAAAAAGTAAGCTTCTATCTGTATTAGAAGTCCTTATACCTAAAAAATTCAATTTATTTATTGAATGAATGTATATATATATATTATATATATATATATATATATATATATATATATATTATATATAATATATATATATATAATAAATGAATTTCTTGAAAAAATACGGCAATTATTTGATTTTGGCAAGAATTTTAATAAAAAGTATGTTTTTGTAACGCAAAACAGACGCTAAATTTCCCAGAGTAATTCTTGACACACTGCCGATGTAAGAAAAATAAAGATATTTAACCAAAATTTAGAACGTACTAGAAAGGATTAAAAAAATTTAATAAAATAATAAAAAAAACTTTGGTTTTTCTTCGTAAAGTTAAGATAAATGTTTTTAGCGTTAAATTTTTTTTTATAATTAAATTTGATATTTTTTTTATCATCATGTTATGCTGTTTCAATGGACCAAAAAGTGAAATATAAAAAAAATATTAATATATATATATAAAGAAATGGACAAGGTCCGACAATTTATTTATTAAAGACATTTTTATGTTTAACGTTGTTATTTATAGATACAAGTATTTAAGCAAATGCTCTGTTTATGATAAACAGTATTAAATAATATTTACCGGCCTGAATGTCCGAGAAATTTTCATAGAAAATATTCGTTCTTTGACAAGGATTCGAACCTGCATCCTATACGGAACCGTCATATACGCTGACGTGCTTTAACCTCTCGGCCACATTTTTAACGATAACCAGCAGTTCAAATTACGAGATTCATGGAAGATTGATTTTATAAGATAAGAAATCGACCGAACGGTAAATATTATTTACCTAACGTATTCTTAAAATTTTTTTACATATATATATATATCTATCTATCTGAATTTGACACTTTATCCCATAAATATAGATTTTAAGACTATATTTCTTCATATATATATAAATATATTAATATATATATATATATATATATATATATATATATATATATATATATATATATGTTTTTTTCTATTTTTATTTTGTTAATTTACGTTTAGGACATTTTATTCATCAAATTGTATATTTTGAAACACCAAAACTACTGACTTGATTATATGATATATTTACAATATATATAAGTTTAGGTCGACGACCAATATAGTAAAGAAATATTCAAATGTTTTTTTGTTTTCTTTTTCTTGAAACTAAAACCCATTATACGACGCTTTGAAAGGCTCATAAGAAAAACATAATAGAATTGGTTATATGTTAAATTTAACAATATATTTGAAAATATATATATATATATATATATATATATATATATATATATATATATAAATTTTTACTTTTGAATGTGGCTAAATAAAATTGCTTTTAAGGATTATAAAGTGTTATGAATTTAATTAGCATCTACCTCCTGACGATAACATCAAAAGCAACTTATTTTGAAAAATTAAAAAAAATGTAATTAAAAACTGATAAATAAAGCGGGTTCATTTTATTTGACAAAACATGCATATACCTATATACATATATATGCATGTAACATATACACCAAAGATATATGTAGACATTGATTCTCCCCCACTCTTTCTTTCTCTTTCTCTCTCCTCGTCTCTCTCCTTATCTCTTTCTCCTTCCCTCATTTCTCCTTCTCTTCTTCTCTCTTTCTCTCTCCCTCTCTTTCTGCCTCTTTCTCTCTCCTCTCTTTCTCCTTCTCTCTCCCTGCCTCTTTCTCTCCCTCCTTCTCTCTCTCTCTCTTTTTTTCACTTTCTGTCATGCCCACTTTTGCTTTTTCTCTCCCTTCGTCTTTCATGTAAATATACATATATGCGTATATATATATATATATATATATATATATATATATAAATATATATATATAACCTCAATGCACATAAATGAGTGAGGTGATTTAACGTTCACCACCTTGTCCACTTCCCATAATCTCAACAAAAGGGACCATTATTCGAATGGGACTCTTGGTCGGGTTGAGAAACTTCCAACAACCCTTCGGTTATGTACATGAATACTTTATATACATTCTCTATTTATATAAAAATTTTCTTGATATCAAATATCGCGTACACGCGCATTCGTGCACGCACACTGATTAATGCGCGTCAACATAAGGTTTACTACTTTCGCATTTTTCTGATTTTTCTTTCGATTTCAGCCAATTGCCCCAATGCTTGCATAAATCGATCCCGGACCTCTCTATCATTCTGACTCTGACTACTCCAACATTTCGGTGGACGGGTTAGTGACGTGCGCCTCTTAAGAGGGACGCGATTTGAGAAGCGAACGGGATTGACAGCCGGATAATGTCGAGAATCTTCGCCTTTTTCCGCCACACACTAGGGTCACGTGACTAGCTTGGATGACGCCGCCATTCGTGGATACGCGAAGTCATTGATATGTTGTTCATTTTTTTTTTTTTTTTTTTTTGACAGCTGTCGTAAATCTACAGGACGTCGGTAGTAACTTAGACGTGAATGGAATGAAAAGCCTCGTCTGCTGATAGACAGGAACACGCCCAAATCGAAGAGGTACAAATACAAACATTCCTCTGCATAAAATCTACGTAGTGATTGAAGATGGCCGACAGAATACATATATCTGCAAGCAAAGAGATTTTATTCTTATGATCTTTGCTATTGGGAAAGCTACATTTTTTTTACATTTCACTCCAAGCAAGACAATAAAGCCACTAAGACACAATTGGTTACTGACTGTAAAAGAATTATCTATATCTATAATTCTCAAAATGTGTGTATGTATGTCTGTGTGTGTAATTGGATATTGTTTATTCATTTCCACAGTTTTCATCCGATTTTGATGATTTGTTGGTTGATAGATAATTCTCCAATGTCAATTTTGAGTCCAAATATTTGGCGGCCATGGCTCTCCACTACTTCCTGTCCATTATAACTCTCAACAACGTTTTACTATTTACTATCTGTTCATGGATATATATCTTTCATATAAACTTTAATAAAAATAAATAGTTTAAATTATTACAATAATATTATTTATTATTATACAGGTCCCTTTTCAAGGCCACCTCCCAATCAAATTGGTTAACCCCTATTTGGGGATGTACCTCAGTTACCCCCAAATGATGCTACTAATATTGATTTTTGCAAATTGACTTTAAACTTAAACTTCTCCAATTGAACAGCAAAAATTCCCAGAAATGAAAGACCCGATCAAGGACGGGTTACGCTGCTAGTACATATACTAGTAAAAAGGTAAACATTATTAAGGAGATAGAACAATAAAAGAACAGAAATTAACAAAACAGACGATAATAATTGACATCACATCATTCTGTAGGCCTTCTGGTGGATTGTCAATCTAGTAAAAAGAAGAACGCAAGTCTAAGTCGTCCTGGGCATGACGATAGACTATATCCGGCAGCAAAGCCTGATCAGGAGGTTTTGAGGAGCGTAGAACCACATCTTAATTGCTGCTGTTCCCAGATCCACCCTGACCCGAGGTGGTAGCACCTGTTAGGGTCCCAGCTATAGACAAATAGTTAACCCCCAAACTGAGGTCGAAACACTGTGAAAATATTAAAAAAAATGTTTTTATAGTAAAAAATATCGGCAATACATTTTTGAAAAAAAAACTTAATGCCAGCAATAGATTTGACTCTCGACAAAAAACTTCTTTACATCAATGAAACCTGATCTACAAACTGATTTCTTACAAAGAATACATATTCTATCTATATGAACCCATCCTAAAAATCTTGTCGACATTAAATAACCCATTGAGGTGTTGATATGCCGTAAACCAAACCAAATTCGTCTAAGGGCTGGACAAACGGGTAACACGGGTTTTCATTTAGCTTCGTTTACTAGTGGCTTGATCTTACTATGTTGAACGTGGCGTCTCAGAAGGACTGTACGGGGTTGCGACAGCCATGAAGGGAGTGGGGTTGCTTGTGGCTTAGGAATCGAAGAATACGTAAACGCTTGAAGTCGAAGGTTTATACTTCAAAGTCGAGTAGGCAAGAAAAATCCGAGACAAGAAGCTCAGACGAGTCAATGTCAGAGGCGTTTGAAAACTGCAAATTCAAAGTGATTTTGTAAAAAAAACCCGGAGGCCGGAGCGGTGGAATGTCTTTGTCCCCTACAAATAACCGGCGGGATGAAACGACGTGGTATGGATTATCACCCCTTATTCTTTATTTAAAGTCCAACTCAGACACACTCGATAGAAATTGTAGTGAAAAAAAAAATACGAACACTGGTATAACTTAACTGAAGCTGTATTTGACTTAGAATGGAGTGGGTCTGAGCTGAACTTATTTAAATACAGATTACGTAGGAGCGTCGATAATCCAGATTACGTAGGAGTGTCAATAATCCATACCACAAATATTATTAATGTATTTCCTTTGATTTCTGTTGTATACACATTTCCTTCATGGTCCAAAAATAAGAGAACTAAGGTCAGAAATCATTTAATCATGACATTTCCCTTGATCATATATATTTTTATTATTTCCTTTAATGTAAAAAAAAAAACGCATTTCCTTCCGGGTCCCAAACAGAGACCTAAGGTCAAGAAATGGCTTCATGACATTTTCCACTGATCATTTTATATTTATTATTATATCCTTTGATTTTTGTTGTATATAAAATTTCCTTTAGTGGGTCCCAACCAGAGACCTAATTTCAGAATTGGCTTCATTGACATTTTTCACTAATCATTTTTATTTAATTATTTCCTTTGATTTCTTTTTGTATACCCATTTCCTTCCGGGTCCCAAACTAGAGACCTAAGGTCAGAAATTTCATGACATTTTCCACTAATCATTTTATATTTATTATTATTTTTTGATTTCTTTGTATACACATTTCCTTCTGGGTCCCAACCAAAAACCTAAGGTCAGAATTTTTTCATGACATTTTCCACTAATCATTTTATATTTATTATTATTTCCTTTGATTTTTGTTGTATATACATTTCCTTCCGGTCCCAACAAAGAGACCTAAGGTCAGAAACAAACCTCATGACATTTTCCACTAATCATTTTATATTTATTATTATTTCCTTTGATTTTGTTTTTATATACATTTCCTTCCGGGTCCCAACCAGAGACCTAAGGCCAGAAATGGCAACATGGGTTTTTCACTGAGCATTTAAAAAAATAAAAACTCCTAAGATCACACACATTTTACATAGATAACGCTCTTCGTAACGTGTGAGCTGGACTTGTAAGCATATCTTTTTGTGTTTCTTTAAAGTATGGGCTACCATGAATGCCTCCAATTAAACCGAGTGCGCCAACTACAACTGGAACTATTGATGTCATGTTTTTGAGATTTCCGTTTTCTTTATTCTTTTTTGTTCTCGTCTGATCCATTTGGCATTGGGATTATATTCCTTTGCCTGCTCCAAATATTCTCCAAATATTTTTGCTCTTCTTCAATAGATGGTAGTTTTTTTTTAACTCTGTTTTTTATTATTATTATTATTAACAATACTTGGATAAAATCGCCAACTAAGAAAAAGAAATGAAAAGACACTATTTGACAATGTGCAACAATATTTCGACAGTATATCACTCTTCTTCAAGTTATTTTTAATAATTGCATGAAAGTATAAAAATATCTTTTGAAAAAATCTACAAAAAAAAACAAACTGTAAGTCTTTGTCCAAACAACTCTTGTCTTGAGAAAAATGGCTGTAAAAAATGGTGTTTTGGTCTTCTCCGTTGCGGAGAGTTTCCCACCAAAAGCAAATTTACGCGAATGGCCTCGTCAAACTATTTTTTGAACTATGCCAACATGTGAGAAATAAAGGAATACGGAGGGAGGATGCTTGGATGCAACCAGGCGCCAACGAAGGTAATCAACGCATCAAAGCGAATGAAATGCAGCCAGTGTGAATGACATGCAACTGGGACATGCGTAATATGATGGCGATCTTGTTCATATTGGAATTTCCCGTTAGCCGATTAGTTGCTAAGAGAAGTTAATCAAAGAGCTTAGGATAAATCCAATGGAACTCTCCTGTCATTCAGTTCATTTTTTTCAGGGGCCACAAGTTCTTATGCTTCGTTTTCATGCCTGGGTTACCCGTTTTTCTCAAGACAATAATTTTTTCGTAGATTGTTAAATATATTTTAAACCGAGTCTTTTTTTTTGCTTTTCTTAAATCGCGCTCTACTCAAGGTGTTGAAAGTATTACAACACTTACGTCTTTTCCTTTGATTTCTGTTGTGTACACATTTCTTTCTGGATCCCAACCAGAGACTTAAGGTCAGAAATGGATTATAACATTTTCTACTGATAATTTTTATGTAAAAAAAACAAAATTCTAAGATAACACACATTTTTTTTATGTTTATACGTTCTTTTTTATAGATACAAATATTTAAGTAAATGCTCTGTTTATAATAAACGGTATTAACATTTACCGGCTTGAATGTCCGAGAAATTTTCATTTAAAATATGCGTCCTCCGACGGGAATCGAACCTGTATCCTATACGGAACCGTCATATAACCTGATGTACCTTATCCAATTGGGCTTTACAGAGGTTCTTTTTAAAATAAAAGGTCGATTTTACTGTTTTTAAACACAATTCTCCATGATTTTCTCTCATACATTCATATCTGCTCATGGCGTATCAAATGTAAACAAATGAAGTCACACATTATGAAATGGACAAAATTCGACAATTATCTATAAAAAAAAAAAAAAACGTACGAACATAAAAAAAATGTCTTTAAAAAAATAATTGTCGGACTTTGTCATGCGCCATACCCTTTAGACTTCCACTTCAAGATCCGTGCACCCTGACAGTTCTTTGAAGATCTTTTTTTTAAGCAATTCACCCCAATACAAGGGTTACAGAGGATTGAGAACAAGAGTAAAAAGGCGTGTTTGAGGAAACGATACAGAGAAGGACGGGGAACAAGATCAAGGTATCAGAAGATGAATTCTTATTCTTAGTTCTTACCGAAGCGTTTCGTCTTCCGAATTTGTCAAGGCAAACAATGAAACGTTTTTTTTTTGTTTTATAGATTTACATCAAACCAAAATTTTAAAAAATGGAGAAGGAATTTTCTAGATATCTTAGCAAATAAATTATATAATTGTCGGACTTAATGCATTTCAGGGAATCAAGCAAGAGGAAAGGAATTCCACGGACCGGTAGTGCGAGAGAAGTTGCTGTTTAAGTAGAAGAGACGGTTACATTTAATAGTTTCGACAGTGAAAGGGTGGGGCTGAGATAACAGCCTAGTAGCTCGCTTAAATTCATGCAGTCTGGAAACCAGTGAAAGTAGCTCGTCGGAACAGTTGCTGTGAAATTACTTGTAGAAGAGACAGAGGGAAGCCATGGCACGTCTGTGAGAAAGAGACTGCAGACGGGATACCAGATCAGGACCTATCGCATTGCATATTCGTCTCTGGATTTTGTCAAGGACCTCGAGACGTACAGTGGGAGCACCAGACCATATATGACAGCAATATTCCATGCAAGGACGGATGGATGATTTATAGATTTTAACTTTCCTTGCAGTAGATGAAGCTATTGATTCAATGTATTTGTTCCAAATTCTCATGGCAAATGAGGAGTTGGGAATCAGCCATTCAAATTTGGAAGGCAGGGAGGGTTTTCTGTGGTGGGTAAAGGAGAGTAGTTTCGTTTTTGGAGGCATTTGTTTTTTAAAAGCCATTTCCTGCCAAAGTCAACCACAGATTGGAGGTCCTTTTCGAGATCAGCGGCCAAGTTAGTTTTGTCAACGATACCAGATTAAATATTAGTGTCGTCCGCGTAAATGCCTACTTGGGAACTGATGACATCGGGAAGGTAATTAATGAAGATTGGAAATATTGTAGTGTCCAAGATAGATCCTTGGGGAACACCAGCGTTCGTGATAAAGGAGCCGGAGGAGAACCCGTTTAGGATGGCCTTCATTTCACTGTTTGACAGGAATTACTGTATTAAGTCAAATAATCCTCCTGTAATACCGTATGCCTGAAATTTACGAAGAAGGCCAGCATGCCAAACCCTATCAAACGCTTTAGAGATGTTTAGAGCCACGGCTCGAGCTTTCCATTAGTGTTTAGTGCTTGGTATAAAAATTCAGTTTTGGCCGTGAGCACGTCAGCGGTAGATCGGGCAAAAGCGGAAACCATATTACTTGTCGGGGAGAAGATTATTTATAAAAAAGGTGCTTAACCACTTCAGCGTTGATTAAAGCCTCGAAGACTTTACTGAAGAGTTGGGAGACTGATAGGATGATAGTTAGACGGGTCAGAAGGGTCATCCAGAGTTCTTAAAGACAGGCACAACAGATGAGGTCTTCCAACAGGCTGGAAAGCAAAAGAGTCGGTGAGGCAGTAGTTGAATAAAGTTTAAGGATGGGGAGCCAATTCAGGGCACATGGATATCTCTACCACTAGCCTTATGGTAAGTCTAATTAAAAGATGATGTCCAATACCATTGTTGGGAATATGTGCATCTCCTCAGTAGAACCTCAGTTCTAAATAAAAAAAAATCAGTTTGTGGGTAACCAGATGAATCTAGAGTCAAATATACATTACATTCGGAATTCACTGTCATGTCAATCATAAAGCATATTCTGTTCTTGTGTTCTTTGATCCCGATGTCTGAAGGATTAGTTTAGATTGATCTGTCTGTATGTATTGTAAAACCATAAAAATTGTTACAGGTCCTATCTCTTTAACCGGGTCTGTCCTGATATTCATACCAATTTCTTGCAGTTTTCTTTCCGTAAAAGATAAATAAGTTAAATATTTTCCAGTGTAGAAATTGACCGACTCCAACATACCGTGTTCTATATTCAGTTAGAGCTGACATACTATTATTATTTTTTTTTTTTTATTTCTGGTGTGTACTCATTTCTTTCCGGGTCCCGACCAGAGACCTAAGCTCAAAAACAGCATTATGGCATTTTCCACTGAGAGAGAAAAAAGAAACTATTTTATATAGATAAAGCCCTTCGTAAGGTTTGGGCTATATTTGTGAGAACAATGTTTTGCATTTCTTTCGGGGATGACTTACCAAAAATCCCTTCAATCTTTTTCAATCAATCCGAGGGCTCCAACTAGAAAATTGATTGTTGATTTTCTCATGTGCCACATTTTTGAGGTCCTTGTATTTTGATAGCTTTTTGAAGATCTTCAAATATACATTGCAGTCTGCACGGACTACCATGTCAATAAGGAGGCATTTTTTTTTTTGTTTACGGTCTGTAATAAAGATGTCTAATAAAGAGAGCGATTAAATTTGATTGTTCTATCTGTGTGTAAGTCGATTAAAAATGGAAATAGTCCTATTATTATCATCATTGTTTTATTTCCTTTGATTTTTGTTGTGTACACATTTCGTTCCGGGTCCCACCTAGAGATCTAAGGTCAGTAATGGTATCATAACATTTTCCACTGACACAAAAAAAAAAGGAAATTTTACATAGATAAAGCCCTTCGTAAGGTCTGGGCTGCATTATTATTATTTTATTATTATTATTATTTATTTATTTATTTATTTATTTATTTATTAATTGACTAAATTTTGATGAAAAAAAACAATGGGTTTTCGTTTTTTCAGTAAATGATAATTTTTTACAAACATTGCAATTAACGTCTACGAGCCTCGATCATCAAAAGAGTTATTAAAGAAAATGATACCTCTCAACAAGAAGAAATGCCATTATTTAAAATTCTTTAAAGAATAATTCGCGTAGGAAAATATAATTCATTCTGGTGGTTATTTTGGCTGGAGTGGCTTATTTACTTATTTATTTATTGGAATGGATTACCCACAATGCACCACTGACCCATATATATAAATTGTCGAGGAAAAATCCAACACTGAAATTGAGGAAAAGCATGAAACAGCCGGTCAACCCCTGAAGAAAATTTCAATGTTCAATTTTATACTTATATTTACATAGCACTATTTTTGATATTGAGAACTTTATCCCGTAAATATAGCACGTTTTTAAAAACTATATATATATATATATATATATATATATATATATATCTTTGAATACGACAGACACTTTTGGTTTGATTTAGTTTTTTATACAATTTCTAATGTGATCATTTTTTTTTCAGGTGATAAATTATATAAAATTATTTATTTTTATTTTTATCCGAGCAAAATTTCGGATATACATTTATTATATTAAAATGATTAAATATTGCAAACTGAAAAAAAAAATTTTCAACAAACTATTTCTTATTTAACGTTTTAAACTATTTTGATCCATGAAAATGGCTAAATGAATAGCCGAAAGCGCTCGGTTAAAAGAACATTCGGACTAGTTTTTATATAATTTATTATATAAAAAAACTAAATCAAAGCATTTGTCTGGAGTATTCAATGAAATGTGCATGGAAAAAGGATTATATATAAGAACAAACACAAATATATGTATATATTTTTGTATGTAAATATATTTATGTATTTTTATAAGCATTTCATTATATAAAGCAATATGAACTAGTAACAAAAAATATTACAGCAATAAAAAAAAAAAGACTGGTTATTATTTGAGGAAAAGATTAAAAAAAAGAACGGGGATCAAGTCAAAAGATGTCGATTGATATTACATTTAAATTTTTGAAGATTATAGTTATCAAGGACGCAAGTAAGTGGAAGGGAGTTCCACTGTCGGGAAGTGCGAGAGAAGCTGTTGGAGTAGAAGAAGCGGTTACATTTAATTGTTTCGACAGTAAAAGTGTGGGACCGAAATGCCAACCTAGTAGCACGCTTAAATTCAAGAAAATGGGGCACCAGTGAAAATAGCTTGTTAGAGCAGATGCCATGAAAATATCAATAGAAAAGACAGGGAGATGCCACATCAATTCTGTGAGAAAGTGACTGGAGTCGAGATCTCAAGTCAGGACCGATCACATTGCATATCTTTCTTTGGATTTTGTCGAGTACCTCGAGATAAACAAGTGAGAGCACCAGATCATATATGGCAACAGTATTCCTTGCATGGAGGAAGGGTAGATTTGTAGATGTGAAGGAAGGACTCAGACGAGAAAAACCTTCCTGCGCGACACAGAGAACCAACTTTCCTTGCAGTAGATGCAGCTATTGATTCAATATCGTTGTTCCACGTCAGGTCAGTGGAAAAAGTGAGAGCAAGCAGGCGCAGGGAGGCGCTCACGTGGAGTTGGGTTTCAGTCATGCTGAGAGGAGACAGGGACGTTTCTCTATGGTGAGTAAATGGCACTAGTTTCGTTTTGGATGCATTAAAATTCACAAGCCATTTCCTGCCCCAGTCAACCACAGGTTCAAAGGTCGTCTTCGTGACCAACGGCCAAGTTAACTTTGTCAGCAATGCCGGATTTACTATTGAGACAGTAGGAAATGGTAGTGTCGTCTGCATAGATGCCGAACTGATGACGTCATGAAGATCATTGACGAAGAGGACTAAGGACAGAGCCTTGAGGAACACCATCGTTCGAATGGAAGGAACTGGAAAAGAACCCCTTCAGGACAACCTTCATTTCACAGTTGGACAGGAATGATTGGATTAAATCAAATATATATATTATTATGCGTTTCTGTCTCTGCGTGTATGTATTATAGTTGTGTACACAAATACTTGAAAAGTCATGATCCATGATTAAAATATTCCTCAAATTTTCTGTCTTTTTAGCATATTTTAAAATTTCAAAGAAAGACGCATGCGCAGAACATTCAAGAACAGTCCCTTCGGAGCGCATGTTGACAAATCCTCAACAATATGTTCGCTTTGCCAATGTTTTTGTTAAACTTTCGTGAAGTTGTAACGAAGAAAGAAGTAATTTATATTTGTTTTTCTTCTTGAGTTGCTTACAATTCTTTTGTCTGCATCTTTTCTCCTTTTCAGTACCTAAGACGTCGGCTCAAGATTGTAACATTAGAAAGAAATATATATATATATATATATATATATATATATATATATATATATATATATACGTATTAGAATATGAACATTTTATTATACGTTTCATTTCTTATATGATTTATAAGTTTAAATTTATGGACCATTTATATATATATATATATATATATATATATATATATATAGTATGTACAAATTTTGTAAAAAAAATCAACCACTTTTTTAACAATCCAATAAAACCAAGAGTGATGGAAGAAAAATATTTTATTCATGGTAATTGAAACCTTAAAACATGCCATTTAAGAAACAATGATGGAATTTTTATTTTTAAAAATTACGTCCTGTAGATGGTGTCCTCCTGTACGAATATTTCTTAAAAATTTGCTGTTGAGATTCCTAATTAACTGCTGCAACATCTCAGTTGGGACACTGTGAATTTCATCTACAAAAAAAAATGGCGAAATGTTTACTTGCTCAAGGTCACTGTCTCGCAGTGTTGTTGCCACTTGCTCATGTCTGGCAATACACACTTCAAAAATTCCTGTTAATTGGGGTCTAATTGTATATATATATATATATATATATATATATATATATATATATATATATATATAAAGAACAGTTCATATATAATCAAAATTTCTTATAGATTTTTTATTTTCATTTTTGAAACATGGTTAGAATTGTTTTATTGCAAAAAAAACACATTTTAAATCAATTAATAATATAATATATATATATATATATATATATATATATATATATATATATATATATTATATATATATATTTTCTTTTATATTTTTTTATATATATATATATATATAATAAGAAAACATTGAATTGGTTTCAACACAAGATTATGAAGCTTTATTTCACTTCTCTTTACAATCGTGGATTTTAACGATTGCGTCCAGCATGAAACAGCCTGTCGCCTCTGAGTGAAACTTAAATGTTCACATTTATATTTATATTTACATACTTTCTATCTCTGATATTGACTAACTTTATCCCATAAATACAGCAAAACTTAAAACTATATTCTTCATATATATATATATATATATATTAAAGAATTTTTGGTGTCATAAGGCCTAAACAAATAGAAATATATTGCATGTATACTGTGTGTGAAGAGGTGTTATTCTGTTTGACGACGTAGACGGCCGATCTGAAACGAGCCAAGAAACCCCCCCCTCCAACGTACCCTTGTTAAAGGAACTTCGCTACATATAGTCTCGACATCGAAATAAGATTACAATTGCGTATGTATGTATCCTCGAATACATGGATATATATCTGCGCCTAATCTCGCATTGTTTATATGTGCGTGCTTGTGTGAACTATAATGCCTACCCCTGTGTGTATGTATGTCTGCGTGCGTGTCATCCCAAAATGAACACAGAGGAAAATTTCCCCCATCACCATCAAACATAATCAAACACAAACTAACATAAATAGATTCAATTTTTAAAAAATAAACCAGTTTGTCTGATGATCATAAATACGTGAAATCCAGGGTTACAAACTCATACAACTGAATATACAGGGTGTCCATAAAGTTCGTGTGCACTTTAAAAAATTTATAACTTTATTTGTATTTGCGATAGAAATAATTTGTAAAAAGGCTTAGAGAGAAGTAAATCTATATTTTTTAAGGTTTTATTGAAATTTTATTTAAGTTTCCACATGTCCTCCATCATTAGCAATACAAAGAGTAATACGATTTTGCAGTTCATGGAAAACATTTGCCAACTGATTTACATTAATGCCTGAAATCACATTAGTTATTTTAGCTATACTTAAAACTAGGCACATTAAACTTTATATCATTTTTAACAGATTATTTCTATCGCAAATACGAATAAAGTTATAATTTTTTTAAAGTGCACACGAACTTTATGAACAGCCTGTATATATAACATATTAATGGCCAAAATAAAACGTACGTAGGATGTACGGAAAGTACTTTTAAATGTGGATGATACAATTATAGGTCGTCTTTTAAGCTAGCAAATCTTAGGTACTCTACCAAACTAGTTAACTATGTATGGAATTTAAGAGAAAAAACAAAGGTATCCGTTGATAAGGTGGAAAATTTTTAAAAAATCAAACCATACAACAACCACAACCATATTTACAACCTCTGCCAACAGGAAAAAATAGCGATTATGACACTTCCTGGTCCAAAGAAACATTTAAACCAGAAATCCGAAGTCTTAAGCCCTTATAAGCATATATATCAAATTTTTTTTCTTAATTGCATACGAGGCTGGGTAAAAAAAATGTATAACCCCCCCCCACCAATGCATTTTCAATACACTTGCTTTTTTCTCTTCTCTCTTCTTCTTTTTCTTCTCCTTCTTTCTTCTTATGCTCCTCCTAAATATTTTTTATTACACCTCCTTTTTTTTTCTTCTACTTCCTTTTTACATCCTCCTCCTCCTCCTTTCTATTACACCTCCTTTTTTTCTTCTTCTTCCTTCTTTACAAATCATTCCTCCTCCCTTTCTATTACACCTCCTTTTTTTCTTATTTTCTTTTGATTTACATCCCCTCCTCCCTTTCTATTACACCCAACGTCGTGCGTTTGTTTATTTATTTTTGAAAACAATAATATAGTTGTCAATATTTCATTTTTTTAAAAAATTTAAAAAAAAGCGTTAGGTGTCCATTTGATAAAAAAAGTTGACCTCCTGATTTTTAAAGTATATATATATATATATATATATATATATATATATATATATATATATATATATATATATATCACTCATTTAAACCGTTATTTAACTCCTTTTTTTAAAACTTCTATATAAATTTTAATCCCCATATTTCAATTTTAGGCCTTCCTGTTCTTTTTTCTTCTGTTATTATTTCTCTCTAGAGATTTCATACATTTCCTCTCACACTTGTTTCACACTCTCACACATACACTCTCATTAAAATTTTGTTTCTTATATATTATAATATAACTGCGGATATAAGAAACAAAATTTTACCCGGAGTTATATTTTCCGATTTCTTTTTGAATTTGTAGGACTGATGAATTGGATCGGGATTACGATTCCAATGTAGTAAATTATAACCATGAAATATTAGTGTTTGAGCATTTTATATATTCAAACGTTATTTCAATAAATATAGGTCTGATTAAAAATTTAAAAAAACCCACTAACTCTTTAAGCGAAATCCTTCTCGTCATAAAATCTTGAAATTTCAGATCAGCTCAGTTTCGTATCCATACGTAAACAAATCAATTGTCTAAAGAAGCAATGAATAAAATCTGTCGTTAGACACTGAGTTTTATAAAAACTGGCCACGAAGGATTTTTTTCTGATCAAGCAAGTCTGAATAGTGCCTTTTAAGCGAAATCCTTTCGTCATAGAATCTTTGAAATTTCATATCATTTTCAGTTTCGTATCCAAAAGTATTTTCAAAATAAATTATCTAAAGATATAATGGATATTTTATTTATTAATTCGACAGATTTTATCGCTTTAAACATTATTTGTAGTGGAGAGTCAAACTTTGAGTAATTGAAAAAATTTTGCATATATTTTATATATATATTATATATATATATATATATATATATATATATATATATATATATATATATATATAATTATTTATTTAAAAATTATTACATAAATATGTTATAAAATCACTACAAAAATAGCTATTTTGTTTCAACACCTCCGGTGTCTTATCAATGATGATGTTGAATGAGAACACACACACACACACAGAACACACACACACACACACACACACACACACATATATATATATATATATATATATATATATAAATAAGAAGTGAATTAGAATTTAGAAATTAGTTTCACTTAACGGATCTTCAAAAATAACTGATTACAGACCCTGAAGATCCGTCAGGTGAAACCTTGGTAGGTAGGTTTTGGCTCGTTAGGTTTTCTAGATTTTGTTCGACTCCGTGTATTGAGCACTTTGACGTTTTACTTAATTCACTCTGTCGATGTTTTCCCTTTTGTCTAAGCATTGCGGTGACGACTGATTATTTTCGACCAACACGGATGTGATTTAGTCTTTTCTTTTTTTTACTTGAACTATTTTCCCTGATTGGTTTGTTCAAATATATATATTTGTTTTACAAATTAAAATTATTGTGTTTTTTTTTTTCTATACCGCAAAAATTGTATATAATAATATATATATAAATATATATATATATATATATATAATAATATATATATATATATATATATAAAGTTTTATTAAATAATATAGACAAGTGTTGTCTATTTAGTTTAGGTAAATTCTTTTCATAACATCTAAGTTTTAATAATATTATCAGTGAACGAAGAAAAAGAAATTCACAATATTGATCCATATTTTTTAATACAATCTACCTTTAAGCTTTAGGCTTATATAATATATAGATATATATATATATATATATATATATATATATATATATATATATATATATATATATATATATATATATGAAAACGATTAATCATTCATACAAAAAAAAAATCTTAAGGTTAATGAATTTAAAAATTTAGGAAATAAATCTTTTTAAACAATATAAAAAGATAAAATTTAAACGAACCTGTATATGAATGATATGATCCTGTTCATAAATTCCAGTTGCATAAGGTCTTTTTAATTTTTAAAAGCTGCCCATATACAGGTTCGGGGTTGATGTATCTTTTGATATTTGTTTGTGAAGATGTATTCGCCATTTAAATCATTAACCTCCATATTTGTTTTATTGTATGAATGATTCATGAATTTATAAATTATCTTTAAATTATACGAAAATATATCTGAAATTATCTATCATATATCTATATATATATATATATATATATATATATATATGGTAATGAATGAGACAGTTCCTCATTCACGTTCAACGCATGAAGAATATTTGGATATTTTTACTGCCTTATGTGTATCATATATTTTTTTTGTTTTTTTTTTTTTTAAGTTTCACTATAACTAATTATAATTTTTCAAGTCGAAGATATATTTGGAGTAATAGAGTAATGAATAGCGGCTCTCATTGAGGAATCGCAGAGCCGAATTCGAAATCCAGTCAAAATTACATGGGAAAAGGTATGGATCCTCCTCTTCTTCTACCCACCCTCTCCTCAACAACACGTAGTACATGGGTAAATAGCAGGACAGACCAGGTTTTAGGTCTGGGTGAAGGAACCTGATCATCCAGGTTGCGGCTTGTGCCATAGGCTAACAACCAACTCCCTTAAAAACTGGCTTGTTATAGAAAGCCCAACGATATCATGCGGCCCTATCTCCCTCAAGGAATTCAAAGACTTTAACTTAAGATTTTAAAAAAAAGATTGATAAGCCGTAAAAATAAAACAAAGCTATCAATCATAATCCGTGAAAAAATAGTAATTAGAGAAATTTCAATGGTTTACCAATTTAATGAGTATGTTGATTAATCTTAAACCCCGGTTATATCCGTATATACGTTTCATTAAATTCAGGATATATATATATATATATATATATAAATATATAAAAAAAGAAAAAATAAACATATTATAAAATCTGAAAAAAAATAGCCATTGCCTTTCAACACTTTAAAAAACTTATCAAGTGATGGTGTTGAATTTTTAAAAGAAAAGATTTTATATATATATATATATATATATATATATATATATATATATATATATAATGATGATGATGATGAAAGATGATAATGAAGATGGTTTTATTTTATTTGAAGACAAAATGAATCGGTCTTGTAAAAATAAAATATTTTATGGTTTCCTAAAAATTTTTCATCATCATCATCATCATTATTATTAAATATATATATATATATATATATATATATATAATGATGCTGATTTATTAATAAATAATTTATTCAAATTTAATAATTATTATTTATTTAATATTTTTAATGATTTATGATTTATTATTAAAAATAAAATGTTTCAAAAGAATAAAACTTTTCTTCAATTTCTAAGATATATGTTTACGCAAACTGTTTTCTGTAGTGAAAATAACTGAAGTATCTTCTACGAAAAATGATCTTGTATTTATTTTAGTAGGATGGCCTGCCTTTTGATTAGCCGTAGATCATGCAGCCCGCTGCTCGAAAAATGTTGCTCATGCCTGGTTGAAACAGTGTCCATTCAAGAGCACAAAAAAACTTTCCTGTGTTAGTATAATGCACAAGTTCATATGAAAAAAATATGTGCTGCAAAAAAGGGAAACAAATTAAAATATTTAAAAAACATGGCTGCGCAATCGAATGACGCTTGTATTTGATTGCACTTCATTATCAGGTCGAAAATTCTTCTCGGATTCTCCTTGGTCATTCCTTCCAACCAATCTCTGTCAGACATCGCCGTCGGCAGGTCCTCCTGATGGCATCCAGAGTCATCTACAAGTTGGTCAAAGTAGGTTTCATGAGGTCTTCCAACCGATCTTTTGCTGCGCAATGGGTTCCATAGGAGGGTGTCACCACTTTTTTTTTACTATGCTTCTCCAGGAGTGACCAGCTAGCCCAGTGGTTCCCAACACAGTCATAAGTAGCTTCACTGGGACACTTTGATATGGTGTAATGGTTAGCAAGCTTGTTTCGCGAAATCAATTACGACTGAGTCATCATCATCAGGTGGAGAATTCTCCTCGTATTCTCCTGATTCGTTCCTTCCAACCACCTCTCTCAGACATCGCTGTCGGCAGGTTCTCCTGATGGCATCCAGAGTCATCTACAAGTTGGTCAATGTAGGTGTGATGAGGTCTTCCAATCGATCTTTTGCCGCGCAATATCTTCCATAGTAGGGTGTCACTTACAAGTTTTTATCACGCTACCCTGGTTTCGATCGTTAGGTATCCTTAGGCAGGTAGGATGAAAGATTTTAGTTGACTCCGCCACATTTATATACGGACATAGGCAGTTAGGCGGGCGGGAAACGGAACGGGAGAAAAAATATTTTCATCCAGGTTCATACATACACAACAAATATTTGCCAATATAAGTACAATATAGATCAATATACTTTTATTGTATATTATATGATTGCTTTATTCACGATACTAAGAGTTGCGCTACCGAAAACTAAAGAAAGGTATATTTATTATTAATATAAATTTTAGTCCTGAACTATTTTATTACCACCAACATTGCATGTATAAATATAAAATATATATATATATATATATATATATATATATATATATATATATATATATATAGAGAGAGAGAGAGAGATAGATAGATAGATAGATAGATAGATAGATAGATAGATAGATGATAAATATAATGTAAATATACACATAAATATTCTAAATATATATAGATAGGTGCATACACATACATCATGTATATTTTTTGAATAAAAATTCCAAGAGGATAGAATCCAAGTAGAACTCAATGTCTAGGACAGAGTAAGGATATAATAAAAAGGCTTAAACACTAATATTCCATGGTCATAATTTATTCCATTGGAATCGTAAATACGATCCAATTCATCAGACCTACAAATTCAAAAAGAAAACAGAAAAAAACAACTCCGGGAATTTATATATTTAAATTTTATATATGGAGAGAGAGAAAGAGAGAGAGAGGTGCATTTCATTTATACCTATATACTGTACAATATGCTTATATATGTATATATATTTTAGATATATTCTCTATATATTGATAAGTACATAAGTATAACAACTCCTTACATATAGACATATATGTATATATACATACTTTTATATATACTTTATATATAATATATATATATATATATAAGTATACATGTGTGTGGTTTTGTACATCTATTTAAATACGTAGCCATTTCTGTACAAACGCTAGTGCAACAGAGAGAGAGATGATTAAATGGCGAAGTTGATCGGAATAAGAAAGCTTAAGAAATCTCAAGACTGAACAAATACTTACATTCAATTTGCAGACGGCAAGAAAGTTGGTTGAAAAGAATGCGAACAAAAAATGTCGTCTTTGTTGGCATAAAAATATATTGATTACGTTTTTGTTTATTTTCAGCATTTCTTGGGTTTTTTTTGGGTTTTTTTTCTTTTGGTATTACTGTTTCTGACTCTATTTTCTTTCTTGAATGTTTCTAACATTTTTTCTTTCACGCTAAGAACATGGCGAATGCTATCTTTGTCGCGTTTGTCTTACGTAAATTCCAATTCTCTTTATCAACATTGTGTTACTTTACTAGAAGCCGCATTTAAGTATTTGTACACATCACGATGAAGTTATTAGATGGGTGACCGTTTAGAAACATAAAATACAGTCACCAGACGTGAGGCCTTGGGGGCTGACTGGGTAAATCTTGGAAAGTGAATAGACGGACAGAATTCTGTACCTGCACAGTACGTAGAGGACCAAGTTCAAGAAAACGAAGTATCAAATGTTAAATGTCTCATAATTCGCCGTCCTGGGTAAGACGATAAACTACATCCGATAGCAAGGCCTTTGATCAGGAGGTTTTGAGGAGCATTAAACCACCTCTTGATTGCTGGTGTTCCCAGGTCTACCCTGATCCGGGGTGGTAGCACCTGTCAGGGTCCCAACTATTGGCAATGTTAACCCCCCACCCACCCAAAGGCGTCAAAACACTGTGAAAGTATAAAAATAGGTTTTAATACCAGCAATACTTCTTTTGTAAAATTATCACGAAAAGTACATTTTTGAAAAAAAATATTACCAGTAATACATTTTTCAAAAAAATTTTACCAGCAATACATTTTAAAAAAAAAAAATTACCAGCTATACATTTCGAAAAAAAGTATTATCAGCTATACATTTTTTTCTTTTAAATTACCGGTTATATATTTTTTAAAAAAATAAAAATTACCAGCTATACATTTTTTTAAAATTACCAGCTATACTTTTTTTTTTTTAATTACAGCTATACATTTTTTAAATTATCATTATTTTTTTTTTTTAAATTACAGCTATACATTTTTTTTTTTAAATTACAGCTATACATTTTTAATATATAAATTTTTTTAAATATATTTTTTTAAATTACAGCTATACATTTTTTTAAATTACAGCTATACATTTTTTTAAATTACCAGGTATACATTTTTTTAAATTACCAGCTATAATTTTTTTTAAATTACCAGATATACATTTTTTAAATTACAGCTATACATTTTTTTAAATTACAGCTATACATTTTTTTAAATTACAGCTATACATTTTTTTAAATTACCAGCTATACATTTTTTTAAATTACAGCTATACATTTTTTTAAATTACCAGCTATACATTTTTTAGATTATAGCTATACATTTTTTTAAAATTACTAGCTATACATTTTTTAAATTACCAGCTATACATTTTTTTAAATTACAGCTATATTTTTTGAAAAAATTAC
Source organism: Acanthosepion pharaonis (assembly GCA_903632075.3). Lineage (NCBI taxonomy): Eukaryota > Metazoa > Mollusca > Cephalopoda > Sepiida > Sepiidae > Acanthosepion > Acanthosepion pharaonis. Next base: position 124,249 of record CAHIKZ030002807.1, read on the forward strand.
TAGCTATAAATTTTTTAAATTATATTTATACATTTTTTTTAAATTACAGCAATATACATTTTTTTAAATTAAATAGCCTATACATTTTTTAAATTTGAAGCTATACATTTTTTTTAAAATTACCAGCTATACATTTTTTTAAATTACAGCTATACATTTTTTTTAAATTACCAGCTATACATTTTTTTTAAAATTACCAGCTATACATTTTTTAAAAATTACCAGCAATACATTTTTTTTAAATATTACTAGCAATAAAAATCTTGTCGGCATTAAATAAACCATTGAGGCTGATATAAAGTAAACCAAACCAAACCAAACCAAACCAAACCCATAATTCATTTCACATCTGTATTTAAAAAAAAAAACATAAGCAATCGTTTTTTTTGTTTTTTTTTAATTACATTTGAGTTTCATAACAACAAATTTTAACATCAAATCTATGAGTAAAAACGACACTATAGCAGAGTTATCTATGAAAATTTGGCAGTTTCGTTTACATAGAGAGATTTTCCTCAGAATATATGCAGTTCCGTACAAAGTAATCGTTTGTAATTCTAAGATGCTCTCTAAGTTGCTGATGTGTCCAGGGATTTTACTCGCATGATTTTCTGTATTCTTCTTCATCATAACCAAATACCCATATCAAAACAGGGATCATCGCAGTTTTATGTTACCACATTTTTATTACTTCGATTTGCAGGTCCTTATAATTTTCTGAAATTCTTTTTTAATATAACAGGAGAGAACTATGTTAGAAAGGTTTATTCTTCCATTTGTATTTCCCCCATTATGGGTATTATTATATCCATGATATAATAACATCATATTTCACGGACAGAATATCTGAAAGGGAAAAGGAATGACAAGCATGCTTTGTTCTCAGAAAAATGTTTATAGCACTAAGACATACACATAACTATATATACATGTGTCCCACGCAGAGAAACATATATGACATATATATATATACGGCAAAGTAGAGTGTAAGGAGAAACTAAAAGGAAGAGTCTTACATATAATGTGGAGATACTCCTGTGTCTGGAGAAGCCATGTTTAGGACGCTAGATTCAAACTGGCCGGATTGACCTACTATGTACCAGACGGGGACATATTCAAAGGCAAGTCTTGATTTTCCCCAAATTGAGAGCTGAGAGCCAGAGTTTTTTTTTTCTATATCTGGGAGAGATATATTCCCAAAAGAAATCGGAATCATGGACTTTAAATTACTGAGGAAGCCGTTGGAGTGGGGGGTGCTAAAGAAAAGTAAACAAAACTGATTGACTGGCCACTCTCGGCACTGTATGAAGTGACGTCACTAAGCGGCTATCACGTGACCTATGTTACATATCACCACCAAAGGGAGATAATTGCCTTCTGTATCCCTACAACACTCCTGTCCTGGGTAAGACGTTAAACTACATCCACATCATGGACAAAATACGTCCAGCAGAAAGTCCTCTGATCAGGAGGTTTTGAGGAGCGTGGAACCACCTCTTAATTGCTGGTGTTCCCAGGTCCACCCTGACCCGGGTTGGTAGAACCTGTTAGGGTCTCAGGTATGGGCAAATAGTTAACTATTACCAGCAATAAAAGTTTGAAGAAAAATATATTACCAGAAATAGATTTTTGATAAAAAAAAATATTACCAGCAAAAAAAAAGTTGTAAACTATTTAAAATAACCCATTGAGGTAGATATGCCGCGAAATAAAATAAACCAAATCAATCTAAACCAAAGAATACATATTCTATTTATACGAATCTATCCTAAAAATGTTGTCGGCATTAAATAACCCATTGAGGTTGATATGACGTTAAACAAAATAAACCAATCCATTAAAGCCAAAGAATACATAGTATATTGCATACGAATTTATCCTAAAAATGTTGTTCGGCATTAAATAACCCATTGAGGATGATATAATCAGAGACAAAATAAACCAAACCAAACTCTACAGTAGCAATAAGAAAGTTTGAAACAGGTTTCGAGAATTGCCACAAGGCGACACTTTTATTCTGCTTTTAATCAATATAATAGAAATTTTAAAATATATTTTATAGAAACTATAAAATAAAAAAAATATATGCAATATGCATAAATAAGTATTTATTTTTTAAAAAGTCATGGGAAAATTGGTTGATTTTTGGATCACATGCGGCCAGCAAGTCACATGTGGCAAAATAAAGTTCACAGGTGGCAAGTCACATAAATGGGCTGTTTGGTTTTTAAATGGTACACTTAATCTATATAAAAAAAAAAATAAGATTTTTTTTTTTTTTTCTTTATATCTACTTGTTCCCTCACATTTCTTTTATACATATTCACGCACATAAAGAATCATTAAATACAATGTTTCTTGAATTTGGGGGAAAGTAAAGTTTTACGGCACCGGCGATTTTCACTACGAAAGATCATACGGGTAAACATCTTTTGCTTAAAGAGAAAACATTCATAATTTTCTTTCTAAAGAAGATATGTTTTCATTTTCAAATGAATAAATTAGAAATAATTCACAGGCAGCGACGTGTTAATCCCGTTGTCATCATTGATAATATTAGCTCAAGACTTCAATTTTTTTATTATTAAAAAGTATGTTCTAAAGAATAAAACTTTCCTTCAATTTCTAAGATATATGTTTACGCAAACTGTTTTCTGTAGTGAAAATAACTGAGGTAAAAACGAAAATGATATTGTATTTTATTTTAGTAGGATGAAAACGCCTTTTGATTATTATGTAGATCATGCAGATTTTGCTATGTTTAAAAAAATGTTGCCCATGCCTGGTTGAAACAGTGTCCATTCAAGAGCACAAAAAACCTTCCTGAAAATTATAATGCACAAGTTCATATGAAAAATATATGCTGCAAAAAGAGGAAACAAATTAAAATGATTGCGCAATTGAATGACGCTTGTATTTGATTGCACTTTATCATCAGTTCGACAATTTCTTCTCGGGTTTTTCTTTGGTCATTCCTTCCAACAATCTCTGTCAGACATCGCCGTCGGCAGGTCCTCCAGATAGCATCCAGAGTCATCTACAAGTTTGTCAATGTAAGTGTGATGAGGTGTTCCAATCGATCTTTTGCAGCACAATGTCTTCCATAGGAGGGTGTATGGGAAAATTTTTTTACCCTTTCCAGGATTGACCAAATAGTAATGATTCTCTTTTTAGAGCGAAACTAAGATAGGAAGAAGGTATCCATAGAGACGTTAGGTGTTTCTTTTAGTTGAAGTTAGGTGTTAATGAGATTGATGTCCAAAAAAATAACATCCTTATTGTATGTTCCTTCATATGTTACTGACATTGGTTTTTGTCAGTGTCCATGTGGTTGAGCCGTAGAGCAAGACAGATTCTACCGTGGCCTTTAAAGTTTGAGGAAAAGATTGAAAGAAAACTTCCAGAGGATGCTCAGACAATTAAAGACATCACAGACCTTGCCTTTTGTCACAGGCTTTGTAAATAATGGAGATGGTGTTGTGATTGGTGTGTCTCCATTTAGTCATGTAGCATCCAGAAAGGTTGGCGTCACCTTGTCCAAAAAATATTCGTTTTTGCGTTGCTAACTCGTGTATTAAAAAAATGAGCGTGTCTCTTCAAGGTCTTGAATTGTCCATCATATGTGTTGCAACGCATTGAAATTTGGCTAAAACAAAGAATTCAAGACATGAATATTTGAATATTTAACGCGTGCATTAAAATTTTAATGTCGCTTCTGTTTTTGAATGATCCTTTATATGTGATTGCAAGGCATTTAACTTGACTAAGCCGCGCACTATTTCTAACTCCATGTTCAGGATATGTATATCTGAAAATTTCAAGATGTTGAGTATTGATTGAAATTATGGTCTTTAATGGTAGGAAAAACTGTTTGTCCAGAAATGACTTGTAGTCCATGCTTGTGTCTTTAGCAGAAAATCATCAATGCCGCGGGACTTGGTGTCAGCAGGATTTTGTGTGTGTGTGTGTGTGTGTGTGTGTGTGTGTGTGTGTGTGTGTGTGTGAAAGAAAAATTGGTTTCCACTGAACGTGGATTTACTACGCCAGTAGAAGAGACGTCAACCATAAAAGAAAATTTTTGCTAATTTGACTTGTAAAAAAACAGTCATTAAAGCGGTCCGTCACGTGATCCACATGACTTATCTCGGTATTTACCCAAGACATCTCCACAAGGCGGGATGTGGCACAAGGCAAACTCGGGCAAAAATTCTGAATATTTGTATCAACGTGTTTGAGTTATTTACCTTCCCAGCCGAAACTCTGCCCTTCGGCATAGCCTCGCCTGGGTTCCTCTCCACTCGGAGGCAGAGAGTCAACAAGCAGAGTTAACTGTAATCGTTAACTGCTATAATGTGACTTATCTCCAACAAAGGGAGATAATCTCTTTCTGTATTCTTACATTAGAAACATTGGAATCCTGTGGGCAAGTCGTTATTATTATAAACATTAGAACATTATTCAAATATTTCTATCGTGGACAGCTTTCTGTCAAGAATAGGAAATTCAAGTGGACTTAGCCTAATAACAAAATCAATTTTAGAAAATACATTTCTTGCTACAAGATACATAAGCTTTCTAAATTATAGAAAATACATTTCTTGCTAAAATATTGTTGATACAGAAGCGTCTATTGCAATTTACTTCGGGAAATTTCGTTAGAAGCAGAGAAAAGATTGATGAACTGCTATGTATTTGAAAGCCGAGTAATTTATTTACAGATGAAAAGGAGACTTGAGGCAACAGAAAGATTGACAAACATGGACTTACGTCTAAATAAATGGATACAGACTCAAATATAAACGATCTCCGAACGAACTAAGTACATGTGTACTAAACTATAAACGATAAATATATGCCTATTGCCAAATTTGTTGTTTTTAATGCTTATGAATTCAAATGTAATTAAAAGAAGAAAGAAGATTGTGTTCAAAGTTAAATAACGCATACAAAACTAACCTGGCCGTGTGTCTCGAAAAGGACCTCCAATCGGTTGTGAACTGGGGCAGGAATTGGCTGGTCAACTTTAATGCCTCAAAAACAAAACTGCTCTCTATTAAACACCACAGAGATCCTTCCCTGGCCTCCATTAGAATGTCTGGCGCTCAACTTCTCGAGAGCAACTCTCTGCGGCTGCTCCGTCTCACGTTGACGGCTGACCTGAGATGGAACAAATACATTGAGTCAATTGCTTCGCCCACCGCAAGGAAAGTTGGCTCCCTGTGTCGCGCCAAGAAATTTTTCTCCTCGGAATCGATCCTCCAGATCTACAAATCAACAATTCGCCCTTGCATGGAGTATTGCTGCCATATATGGTCTGGAGCCCCTTCTGTTTGCCTCGGGGTTCTTGATAGGCTCCAGAGGCGGATATGCAATATAATTGGCCCTGTTCTGGCATCTCGTCTACAGTCACTTTCTCACAGACGCGCCGTCGCCTCTCTCTGTCTTTTTACAAATACTTTTCATGGTAATTGCTCCGAGGAGCTGCATTCGCTGGTTCCCAGACTTCATGAGTTCAAGCGCCCTACGAGGCTGGCATCCCGCTCTCACCCCTCCACTGTCGAAACTCCTAAATATAGTCGTCTGTTCTACTTCAATAGCTACATGCCTCGCAACTCTCGCCTGTGGAACTCCCTTCCCTGTTCCAGTTTCCCTGAGAGCTATAATTTCCAGCTATTCAAATGTAATGTCAATCGACATCTCCAGTTGCCTTGATCTATCCACTACCCTTTTCCTCATCCTTTCTTCTATCATTCCTATCTGATCTTGCTCCACATTTTCTGTAACCCCTTGCGTCCTAGTGGCTTTCCGCCTTGCTTGGGGTGAAACGCTTAAAAAAAAAAAAAAAAAAAAAAATAAACCAACCAAAAAAAAAAAAATAGGATATTATAATAAATAGGAAAAATAGAAAGGATCTAGCAAAAAAATTTTAATTATATACCATGAAATATTTCAGGAAAAAGTGGATTTTTATTTATTCATTTATATAATAGAAATTCTTTCCTTATATTAATAATGTTTCAAAAACATGGAAAAATTTTCAGAATTTTTAATGAAAACATGTCAAAAAAAGACGTCTTTTTTTATCCCATCACACGGTAGAAAAAAACAATTTTGAACGAGATTCTTTTCATTATTCAAAACTATAGTTTAAATGTTTTGTATTTTTTATTTTAAATAACAGGAACAAATATATTATAAAAAAAAAATTAATTTGAAATTGGCCTGTTAAAAGAACCGATATAATTTATTGGGGTAATTCATCTGAATATATTATCTATATAATAAAATAAAATTTGCTTAAAAATGATAAAAAAGTAATTGTAATTTTAATTTTATAAAAATTCTTTTCTATTTGACATTTTTTTATTTTGGATTCTTTGATTTAAAACAGGATGAAAAAATCAAAATGTTTTGAAATCAAAAATTTAATTTACTTTGCTTTTTAAATGAATATTTTTTTTAAATGACCTTAACAATCAAAATGTTTATTCTTTTAAATGAAATGATTATAGAAAAATGAAAACCAGATATATAAATTGAAATAAATAAAAAAAAAACGTAGGAAATGAAATTTTTATTTTTGGTTTTTGAGAGCCTGACAAAATATAATTTTGCCCCTATTTATTTATTAGATTTTTTCTTGAAAAAAAATTTACTTATTCCTCAAAAATTGGAATTGAAACTTGATCAAAAATGTCATTTTTATAATGAAATTTATTCATTTGTTTTATAAAAAAAAAATTTACATTCAAATATAAATATATTATATATATATATATCAATAATATATATATAAAAATTTAGACATTAAATGTTAAAAAAAATTTGTTGGAATAAAAAACAATATTTATAAGAAAATTTAAATAAAAATCACTTTTTGCAATTGAAATTTTTATAAAAACATAAAGTATAATCACAAATAATGCAAATTTAATAAACAATTTAATAAATATTCTTTATTTATAAATGAAAAAAAAAAATAAAAATAATAAATAGTTATATTTTATATTTTAATAATTTAATAAACGTTTATAAATTTATTAATAAAAAATTGTTCGAAAATATTAATTTTTAAATTTGTAAATAAAATATTGTAATTGAACATGAGTTAATTTTATATTCGTTTTCATAAAAATCCTAAAAAAAATAAAATTATAGATATATAAATAAGCAAACATAATAAATAAATAAAATCTTATATCATGAAAAATGATTTTTAAACATGAATAATTTTGAAAATATATAAAAATAACTAAAATATTTTTACAAATTTATTCGAATGTTTTAAATATAGACCCAAAAAATGGACATCAATAAATATTCATTCAAAAGAAATAATTTTTATTATTTATACGTTTTTTACAAATACAAATATTCTTTAAATCCTCATTTATAATAAATTTTTAAATTAATTATTTTATTTATGAAAAATATGAAAAATATAAAAAAAATAAAAATATAATTTTTTTAAAAAACAAAAATCGAACAGCAGATATTTATAAAGTTTGTCTATTTAAAATAACGTTCTTTTCATTTAATTTCTCAAAAAATTAAAAAAAAATCGTTTTTAGATCACAAAATTTTTAAATTTTTGACAAAAAATCTACAGTTTTATAAATATTAATACGTTTTATAATAAAATAATCTCTGATGATCGTATCCAATTGAAAAAAAATTTAAAAAAATTATGAAAAGAAGATATAATAAATATAATGGAAATGAAAATCAAATTTATATTAAAATTTTTTTAAATATAAAAATATAATTATATTTTTACAACAATTTTAGATTAATTATCAATTTATATAAAAGGAAAAACAAAAAAGAAAATAAGGAATCCAAATTCATGATAAATATTTTATCGAAAACATGTTTTTTTATTCCTTTTCTATTGAAATTTTTTTTGAAAATAAATGGACAATATATTTATATAAATAATATATAATATATATATATTTATATATATATATATATAAATTTATATTTTTAAACAGATTTTCCAAAAAAAACAATATTTAAAAAAATAATTAAATTTTGAATGGATACTCATGATATGTTCAAAAAATTGGAAAATGTACAAAATTAAAAATTGTGAAAATTCAAAATTTTTCAAATCAAAAGAATTTTAAAATGAAAATTTTTTTTCAAATTTTTCATTAAAAAAAATTTATGGAAAATTTCAAAAAAAAATTCAAAAAAGAAAGCCTTTTTAAAAAATAATAAAAAAACTTGAAATTTTTAATTCAAAAATTTCATATATATAAAAATTTATCTTGAAAAAAAAAAATAAAAAAAAAAAAATTTTTGTCAATACTTATAATTATTACGTAACTAAAGAAAAAAAATATATATATTTAATTTAAAAAAAAAATATAAATTTAAAAATTCAATTTTTCAAAATTAAATTTTCTTGGATAAATTTTTAGGAAAATTATTTTTATATTTTAAACTGATTTTATAAAATTTAATGTTTTGATCATTTCAATTTAATTTAAAGTGAAATTTACAAATATATAAATTTAATTATTTCATTTTAAAATCTTTAAAATTGGTTACAAATCAAGCCCAAAAGAAGGAATATTTTTAATTTTTAAAAAAATGTTTGGATTTTTAAATATTTTTTTAAAAAAAAGAAATAAAAAAATAAGAAAAATGAAAAAACCATTTTCTTTATAAAAAATGATCAAATCCAAAAAAATATTTGTTGCAATAAATTATTTTTTTTAATAATCATTATAACTTTTAAGGTTTCGTTCTTATAAAAGATTAAAATTGGTTCTAAATATAAAAATTATATATTTCTTTTTTTTTGAAAATAAATTTTCTAAAAATTTTATTTTTTTCATTATTAAAAAAAAACCAAATTTTTTTTTTAATATAAAAAAAAAAATTTTTAAATTCTATAAAATTTTGATGGAAATGATTTTTTTCAAAAATTGATAAAAATAATTAAATTCAAATAAAAATATAATCAACATATTTTTGAAGAATTAAAATATCACAAAAAATTTAAGAATAAAAACAGTTCAATTTAGGTCAGAAAAATCAAAATTGAAAAAGATAATTTATAAACATCCTTTAAATCTATTTTGAAAAAATTTGAAAGGACAAAACATTTTCATTTAATTTTAGTTTTAATTAATTAAAAAATTCTCAAGTCCTTTTACCTTTAAAAACATTTTTTCACAAAAAAATACAAAGATTTACAATAGAAAGAAAAATTTAATATATAAAAATAAAATGAATCATTAAAAAATCAGGTACCTCCATTCACTTTTGAGTAGTTCATGATGAAAACAAAGTAAAAAAATAATTTTTATTCGTTGAAAACGTTTATATTATTATTAATTGAAAAATTATCAAATAATTTTTTATTGTTTCAAATATCATTAACAATTTTTTAGAATATTCAAAAAAATATTAAAAATTTTTTTCTTTTTTTTGTATATTTAAAAGTTATAATAAAGGAAATGATTTATGGGATAAAATTTTGATGTTTTTTTGACGTTCAAAAAAAAATTGATTGGCTTTTGATAAAAAATTAACTTTTATATGCAGGATTTAAAATGAAACCAAATCAGGACTGATTGAAAAATGAATTCATTTATTTTAAAAATTTTTTTTTTAGAAGTTTGACAAAGAATTTTTTTTAAAAAAAAATAAAATAAACCCCATAAAAAAAAAAACAAATCTAAATTTCTCTTTTGATTATTTTTAAAGAATATAATTTTTATTTAATAAATTTATTAATGTTAAATTTTAAAACAGAATTTTTGATGAAAAAAAAAATATCAAATTTTTTGTTTTTTCAAAAATATGGACAAAAAAAATAAAAAAAACATTGAAAAAAAATTAAAAATGAAAAAATAAAACTAATATATTATTTAATTTTCTATTGAAAACAAAACTTTTAAAAAATATTATGATTTTGGAAAGTGTTTTAAAAAAAAAATTATTTGAATAATGATTTGAAAAAGACCATTTTTAATTTTTTCAATTTTAATTAAATTTGTTTTAAAAGTTTTAAAAGAAAAAAATTCTATTTATTATTTTTTGAATCAAATGTTTTGTCATGTTAAATAAAACTATAATTCAGAAAAATAAATCAAAATTTATATTCTCTTAGAAACATTTCAAAAAATAAATTTAAAAAGAATTTAATATTTTTAAATATATATATATTTATAATATTTTTTTTTATTACCTGAAAATAAATATTTTTTAAAAAAAATAAATATATAAGAGCGAAAACTATAAAAAAATTTTTAAAAAAAATATATTATAATTCATAAACATAGATTAAATGATATCTAGGACAATTACTTTTTTGAGATTATTAACTAATTAAAATTATATGAAAAACAAATGTCATGTTATATTGGGTTTATTTTTTATGGAATAAAAATCACAATAGAGAAATGAAAAATTTTCTAATTCAACCTTATTTGCTTAAAATAAAAATAAAATGTTTGTTAAAAGTCAACTATGATGATAATATTTTAAACTTAAAGTAAAGTTATAAATTTAATCAGATTAATCAAAAATTTTTAAATTAAAAAAACTTTTCCAAAAAATTTCAAGTTTTTATATATTTTATTTTGAATTTTTTTTATGGAGAATTAAAAAAATGAATATTAGAATGGTGATTAAAAATGTTCTTTTGAGAAAGCGAATGTCGACTATATGCAGATCAGGACCTATAGAAAAACATATTCTGTTTCAAAATTTTTCGAAATAAAAATATGTCATACATTGTGCAGGAAACAAGTAAATCAATATGAAAATTAATATTCCATTCAAGGACAGATGGTTGATTTATCGAGATTTGAAGGATGGTCTCAGACGAGAAAAACTTTTACCAAATTTATAGAACATTATGACGATTAATTTTATTTTTAAAAAGCTCATTATTTTCATTCAAATTATTATTATTATTATTATTATGTCGTTTCAGAATAATAACAAAAGCCTGTATAGTTCGAAGCTAACCGCGTTAACAAAATGCATTACAATTAATTATTTTGCATCAAATTCAAAAATTAATTCAATTTTTTTAATTTGGAAAAAGCATAATGAGACATCAATTTCATAACATAAAATTGCATTATAACTACTTATTAAACAAATACGCCAAAAATGTTATTTCTTCTAATGATTATATATACAGGATGTACCTAAAGCATGGACCCATAGAAAATTTAATTAGCTATATATTGTAACCTATGGAGAGTTACTGAATAGAATAATCAAACGAAGGTTGATAATGATCGATAATACTTAGGACAAGAACAACACATATAAGATCCGCCAGTGGTGCGTAGAAGTAGTAGTCAACTGCTAGAAGTGAGTCAAGTGAATTCCACAATGAATCTCCAACTGCAGGATATCTACCAACCGCCCCACGCGGTCAGATGTGGCATAAGGTCGAATTTAATGTGGAATATTCGAGCCCGTAGGCTAGGCCAAAAATTCCCCGTAGACTCCGTATAAAACGGGGTCGGGTAGCTGTTTCCCGAGACGAGACTCTGCCCTTCGACATAGCCTCGTCTGGGGAACCTCTCTGCCCGGAGGCAGAGAGTTTGACCAGCACAGCTGGAGACGAATCTCCAACTGCAGGATATCTACCAACCGCCCCACGCGGTCAGATGTGGCACAAGGGGAAATTTAATGTGGGGTATCCGAGCCCGTAGGCTCGGGCAAAAATTCCATCGTAGACCCTGTATAAAACGGGTCGGGTAGCTGTTTCCCGAGACGAGATTCTGCCCTTCGACATAGCCTCGTCTGGGGATCCTCTCTGCCCCGAGGCAGACAGTTTGACCTGCACTGCTGGAGACAGAATCTCTAACTGCAGACCAACATACAGTATTTACTACTGTATTTATGAGAATGGGGGATTATCATCTAAATATTTTCTAACAAAAATATTACCACATACTGATTAACAATATATATAGTTATATATATATATATATATAATATATATATTTTAATTCAAGGAATTAACTATTTTTTAAAAAGGGAATTTGAAAGAAAACCATTAAAAAAAATAAAATGTAAAAACAAAATTTTCAGTATAAATTGAGTATCTTTCATTTAAAAATTCATTTTTAACATAAATTCAAATGATTTAAATTTAAAAGATTCCCTCAAAATCTAATATCATTCCGATATATTAATTATTATTGAGATCTCTTTTTTGGTTAAAAATAAATCTTATGTAAATAGACATTTCCTAATGAGGGTCTGTTGATTAAAAATTTTTCAAGGAGTTATTTTAATCTCTAAATCAAAACTATTTCTAATATTTAATCCAAATATATATATAATATATTTATAAATATATATATATATATATATAAATTTAATTAAAAAAATTCAAAAAGATTTAATTATTTTTTATTAAAAACATTTGGTTTTTATTGGGATTAAAAAAAAAAAAAAAAAAATGAAATGAACTGTTAAAAACCCAATAAATTATTAATAAAACCAGAATTGAATGTCTACCGTTTGTTGAAAGAAAAAAAAAATTGTCCAAAATTATATATATATATAGAAATATATAAATATTATAATTTAAAATTGACCACAATTTTAGAAAATTGAAAAACAGTAATTAATTAAAAATGAAAAAAAATAGTTTAGGTTTAATTCTGGGATAAAGGTTTATAAATATTCTAATTCTAATTATAGTAATTTGAGTTTTTTTTTTTTATTTTTGATTTTTATTTACCTTTAAGTTTTTTTCTTTGAAACATGAAATTTAATGAATATCTCAAAAACAGTAAGCCGGAATGTTATGTTTTTAGTTTTTTATTTTGTAAAAATTTAACTTTTTTATAATAATATTTTATTCATTTTTTTTGAAAACACATTATAGCAATTTTTGTTTAAATAAAAATAATTTATTTTCAATTTATTAAATAAAATATATATATATATATATATAAATATCATAATATATATATAAATAACGAAAATATTCATTATTATCAAAAATTCTTGCTCAAAAAAAAAGAATAAAAAATTTGAAATGTCTTTGGAAAAATCGATAATGTATAAAACATTTCAACAATTGGCTATTTTATATTAAAAGATATTCAAAAATTTATTATATATAATATATATTATATATATATATATACCCAATATATGTGTAGTGCAAATATCAATGTTTATGTCAAACCATGATTTTATTCTTAAAATAAATATAGGTAATATAAGTAGAAAATTCTTATTATATTCAATGAATTTTTACTTTTCATTAGAAAATAAAGAAAAATAGAGCTAAAAATCTTTATTTATATAAAGGAATATATATATATATATAAAAATAAAATAAAAAATGTATCTTAAAACATTTAAATGCAAAAATTATATGTGCTAAAAAATATATATAAATAAATTCATCAAATATATTGAAATTTTTAATAAATTCTGTTTTGTTTGGAAATTAGTTTTAAATTTAAAGAAATTCAATATTTATATAAATATATATATATATATATTTTATATATATGGACCAATTATGTTGTGTGTCCTTAATGTGTATCCAAAAAAAGTCAGATAAATATAAATAAATATATATTTATGTATAATTTTTATATATTATATTCGGTCACGAAAATTATTAAATTTCAATATCAGAACATTTTGGTGAAATAAATCTAAATTCTAAATTTACAAAAAAGAAAAAAAAAAAAATGAAATATAAATGAAAAAAAAACCTGTAAATTTTTTCTGAGGATTTTTAGTTATTCTACAAATTAAACGAAACAAAAAATTAATCTAAACATTTTTGAATTGAGCTATGATATAAAATCTTTTGAAAATTTGTATAATATTGATAAAATTTTAAAATTAATAAATTATAATATAAATTGTTTTAATCAAATCCTATATATATATATGAATATTCAAAACCTAGCTATTAGTGTAGAAAATCAAATGAAAATTTTGTTTCCATATAAAATATCACAAAATATTTTAATAAAGAAATGAAAAAATCTTTTATAAAATTTAACTTACTTTTATGAAAATGATAAATTCTTTGTTTCATCAATGTGAATTTGATGAATATGTTTAAAATAAATACAACATCAAAAACTTTATAAGATATATACATTTGTGTGATGGATAAAAAATTAATGAATAAAAAATATAAAAAATGAATGTGTTGACAAGTCATTTTAAAACAAAATGGATTTCATAAAATAAAATATTATATCGTATATAAATAATTCAAAATGAAAATATTTATCATTCTATTAAAGAGGATAAAAACTATATTTGGAAAAATTATTTCTAAATAATGTATATATTATAAAATTTTAAAGAAATTTTTTGTTAATAACTAAATGTGATGGAAAATTATATTAATATCTTTAAAAACATTTTGTTTAGTTCTTTTATGGTTTTTTTATAAGGTTATTTTCTATAGCATATTAAATTTATCTAAATTGTCTAGTATATAGAGAAAATAATATTTCCATCTCATTTAAAAAATATGAAATTGCGATGGATAAATTGAAATGTTTGAGAATAAAACTCAAAAAATTAATTTATTTATTTTTTTAATAAAATTTGATGGATAAATTATATTTCGTTTTAAAAATTTTGCAAATATATGAAAATCAATTAATATATCATTAAAACAAATAAATATAATTTGCCATGGATAAATTAGCGTCATATAAAAATGAATTTTATTGAAAATGATACTGACATAATTTTAAATAAAAATACTAATAAACGATGGAAAACCTTTAAAGAAAAAAAATGAGGCAAACATTAAATAGGTATATATATAATAAATCATTTTTTAAGATAATACTTTTATAATAAATGAAAAATCGTGAGAAATGAGTATATGAAAAATGATGTAAGAATAATTTTTAAGGATTATAAATCTAATGGATAAATCAATGTCACTAAACCTCATCTCAAATATGAAAATTACAGTCATATCAATTCAAAATACGAAAATTGATGGTTAAATTGTCGTCTAAATGAAAAATAAAAAAATACTGACATCTCATTTTAAAAAGCTAAATAATTGCGATGGATAAATTGTCGTCATATGAATTCAAACATAAAAATTTAGTATTATATCATTTTAAGACTTAATATTTGGGTGCCGATGGATAAATTGGCGTCTACAATTTAAATGCCAAAAATGAAAATAATTTATCTCATTTTAATATAATACTGTTACCAATGGATAAATTGTCGTCTAAATGAAGCAAATCTGAAAATTACAGTAACATATCATTTTAAGAGTAATACTGCATGCGATGGATAAATTGTCGTCTAAATGCCGCCAAAAAGAAAATGACACTGAAATCTCATTTTAACAACTAGCACCAAATCTGATGTTAAAAAGTAATTTCTATAAAGATATAAGTTTAAATTTTAAAAAACCTTATGGCATATCATTTTTGAATAAATTATAATCACAATTTAAAAATTAAATGTTTTGGGATAAATTAAAAATAAAAATAAATAAATAAAAATAAATAAAATAAAATTTAATATAATTATTTAAAGCAAAAAAAAACTGTTTTTATCTGTATTTGAATTTCATTATCCCTGCGTTAAAAATGTTTTTAAAAAATTTGATTAGTCAAAAATTGATTAAATTTTTTAAAAAAAATAATTCCTAAAAATCATTTTTGTTGATTTTAAACAATCTCGATAATCCCATGACTCAAAATATTTATATAGCATATGAGAGTGACTGGTTAAATCAATTTAAAAGAAGGAAGATGCTACAAAACTATCCATTTTTGTGAAACCAATTTTATTTTAACACAGAGTCAAATATAATATATAAAAAAAATATATATATATATATATATATATATATGTGATATGTCTGTAATGAAGAAAAACAGATTACTTTAAAACCATTATAATAATTTATTTAACCAGAGCCCTTTTAAAGATACGCCGGATCATCAGATAGCACTTCCAAAAAAATAGCTCTGGATTTACATTGTAGCTCTCAAATTTCATTGGTTTTGGGACTACCCATACGGATTACCAAGTTTTCATAACTTAAATACATATACATATATATATATATATATATATATATATATATATATATATATATATATATATATATATATATATATATATCATATTATATATATATTAAAAAATATACATATTTTTACATTAATTAAATTTTAAGAGTTTTATAGAAAAAAAATTGTCTTATTTTGGAATTATTATTTTTATTTTTGGTTGACACTGTTTTTTTTTTTTTTTTTTGTTTTTTTTTTTTTTATAAATACACTCCTGATCAAAAATTTAAGAGCTTTGAATTTTTTTTTAAAAAAGACTGTTTTTTCATGGATAAATTTTTAAACATTTTACTTAAGGTTACTAATTTTATAATCTAAAAGGTTATGTAGACAAAAGTTATAATCCGAAAATTTTATTGAGAAATTGACATTTTTATAAAATTTTATTTGTTTAAATTTTTCCATGAAAAACAGTCTTTTAAAAAAATTTCAAGTGGTCTTAAATTTTGATCAGGAACAATGTAACTCAGTTGCCGTGGAAGGAAGATTCAGAGGACTATTCATTTTCAGAAATCCGCAGAGAAGTATAATATATATATATATATATATATATATATATATATATATATATATATATATATATATATAATATTTATATATTATATATATATATATATATATTTTATTCTAGGTGTTTACTTAGTATTTTAGTCTGGCACAGTGCTATCAAAGTTGAACTTTCTCAGCTTTGAGAACTCAGCCTTTGGGTGTGCACGCAGTCGATACACCCAGCCCACAAGCGCCTGCCTATTTATCCAGAACTATCGTCATTTCCGGCGAATAGCGTATGACAAGCTTCTGATTTTCCCAATTTTCAGTCGTCACTTGCCCAAATCCAACAATACATTCTGCGTCCTGTGAGCAGACACAAGCTTTTCATTCCCCTTTTCTTGACTTTCATTTCTTCCCTTTTGCAGACTTTTAAGGATCCGCTTTGACATGTTTCATCTTCTCCATTCCATACACACACAGATATATATATATGGTTTTTTTTTTCATTTTTCATTTGCATTTCATCTCCTTTTAATCAAATTTCACCAGAAAGAATTCGTCCCAACCCCGAACATTGATCTATCAATATGCTTCGCCATGTTTGTTTTTGTCTCTGTTAAAAGAGACATTTTTCATTGTTTTTTCCTCCAAACTTTAAAAAGTATTTCACCCTTTTCCTGAATGCCTTCTCTTTTTATTCTTCATTCTTTCAATCTTTCCTCTTTCCTCATTTCACTGCTTTTTTTTTTTTTCTTGTTTTCTTCAATCATTCTCCTTACTCTCCCATTTTCATCGGTATCTTCATTTTCTTTTCTTTCAATCATTCCCCTTACTCTCCCTTTTTATTAGTGTCTTCGTCTTTTCTTACAATCATTCTCCTTAGTCTCCCTTTTGTATTAGTGTCTTCGTTTTCTTTTCTTTCAATCGTTCTCCTTACTCTCCCACTTTCATTAGTATCTTCCTTTCTTTTGCTTTCAATCATTATCCCTTACTCTCTCTATTCATTAGTGTCTTCGTCTTTTTTCTTTCAATCATTCTCCTTACTCTCCCTTTTTATTAGTGTCTTCGTCTTCTTTTCTTTCAATAGTTCTCCTTACTTTGCCTTTTCCTAAAGGGTTTCTTTTTTCTTCTTCCCTTCCAATCCTTTCCCTTGCTTTTCGTTTTCATCAGTGCCTTCGTCTTTTTATTGCTTCCTTCAATCTTTTTTCTTTCTCTTACTTTTCATGAACGCCTGCTCTTTTATTTTCCTCTCTTCAATCTTTTTCTTCTTTCCTTCAGTCATTTCTCTTGCTCATTACCATCTCTTTTTACTCCTTTCTTTCAATCTTTCCCCATTCTCTTCATTTTCATCAATGTTTTTTTTCTTTCTTTTTTGTTCCATTCCTTTGTTTATTTTAATCTTTCTTCTCACCCTTCTGTTCATCTATTTTCCCTCTGTTTTTGCATATTTTTTCCTTTCCATCTCTTTCTCACTAGTGTGCTTTTCTTTTTCTCTTCTCTCCCTTTCTCATTTCATTTCTTCACCTCTTCCTCCAACTTGTAAACTTTTTTCCAGCATTTGTCTTCATTGCTTTTTTTTATTTTTTTCTCTCTAGAATTGTCAAAGAACTGATTCAAATTCTTAATATTCTTCTTAAGAAATTTTTTTTTCTTTCATTCTTCAGGCTTTTCTGGTAAAGCGTCTTCATCTTACTCTGATTGGAAAAAGAAATTTTCTACTCCATTTATTGTGCTGATTGCGTCGCTTGCAAGACAGTCGACAGTGGCGCCATCAAGACGCCGTCCCAACAAAGAACGATAACTTTGGGTTTAGAGCCAGACTCACCTTCCTGTCTATCGACTTACCTATCAGATTTTTGCACTATTTTACAGTTTTATTTACAAATCCTCGCACAATCATGCTGTTCTTAAGATTCAAGGAATATATACATATATATATATATATATATATATATATATATATATATATATATATATATATATGCATGATTATATGCACCTGAACGCATATCTGCTTCAGCGATACGTATGGAAAAACCGAACAAAGGCTGTTTTCTACCTATCCACACACATACATACGTACATATATATATATATATATATATATATATATATATATATATATATATATATATATATATATAGCTGAATGCGAACATTGTAACCAATCGGTCACACATACCCAAGCACACACACTCACACACACATACACACACACATACACACATACATACATACATACATACATACATATATATATATATATATATATATATATATATATACAATCGGCCATACATACACCCTCGCATTTACACCGTCCGTAATCACACACACACACACACACACACACACACACATACACATACAAATAATATGATTGATTTGATTATGTGTGGCCAAGTGGTTAGACCATTCCAGCCTGAGACGCGGTTTCAAGTCACACCAAGGTCGTTATCCGTCCCTGGAGGCGATTACAGCATGCTGCACCTTTGGCTGACCTAAGTCTTGTCAATGAAATTAGGTAAGAAAGAACTTTTTGGAAGACGTCGATGATTGTGTTAGCACGTAGTCACAAATCATCGTGACCGAGGGGTTGAGTGTACTTGCGTTGTTCCAACTGCTGATCATGCCAGTATTTTTAGTAGGAAAGTCACTATTTGTTTTTGATACACATTCTTACATCAATCCGCGTATATAAACGAACACTTTCACATTATACCCCAATTATTATGTGCGTGAAAATTTATAAACATTCATAATACATTATAACAACATTATTAAGTAATTTTAATATACATCAAACACCATATAAATATACATAAAACACCATATAAAAATAATTTTAGCATACATAAAACACCATATAAATATTTCGCAACTACTTGAGAGGTGAAGATGTTATATTTTGGCGTTATTGTAAACCACAATCTGTTTTTGTACCTGTTAAAGAAGGCAAGGATTTTATTATGAAAAAAATATCAATCAGCTGCTTCATTTAACTATTGACTAACAGTATGTAAATGGTTACTTTATAACGGCAATGGTACCATAGTCACAAGTACTATAGCAAAAGACACTTCAAGTAATTGTAAAAACATTTAAAACTTCAATGTACTTACAATTTGAAAAAATGTTTTTGTATGTAATCATAATCCCGATGCAGTTCAGGTGAAATCAGATTGTTTCATCAGAAACCTGGAAGCGTTCGGAAACCTTACCACAGGTTTGACTGTTGCCTTTCCTCTATGGCCGCCTTCAGGGCCTCATCATTCGAGACTTTTGAACTTTCTTTGAACTTAAATTTCTGTTGTAGGTTAGTTTTCACAGTGGAGGCTTGTATTCGTACTAAATCGGTCCTAAAATAGGTTCGACGTACAAAACGTTAGGAACTTGAAATAATAGTTAATGACGCAGCAATCTAGTTGTGGTGGTTGATACTTTAATGTCCGACGTCGACTGACTCACCAGCTCACTGAGCGGTATTTAGTCCCCCCACCACCACCACGAGGGCATCATGTGGCACAAGTCCGGTTTAACGTGGGATCTCCGAGCCCGTGGGCACGGCCAAAAACATGCCCATTAAACCTGTATAAACGGGTTCAGGGTCGGTTTACCTCCCCGAAAGAGACTCCGCCTTTCGGCGTAGCCTCGTTCGGGTTCCTCCCCGCCCGACGGCAGAGAGTTCATCCAATCAGCCGGTCGTCCGA
This sequence comes from Acanthosepion pharaonis, assembly GCA_903632075.3. Taxonomy (NCBI): domain Eukaryota; kingdom Metazoa; phylum Mollusca; class Cephalopoda; order Sepiida; family Sepiidae; genus Acanthosepion; species Acanthosepion pharaonis. The sequence continues at coordinate 144,536 of CAHIKZ030002807.1, forward strand.
CTTCAGACTGAACTCAGACCGACTCACTGAGCTCCTGGCGACTGCAACTACTACTACTTATAATAGGTGGGAGAGTCTATTAACAATAGAATAGGTGTGTTTCAGTATAACAATTTCGCTCCTTTTCGAAAAGTAATAGTCTAAAGTTAATCCGAATTAAAGGAAAAATAATTTCCGTATATAAATTATTTGTTAAGAATTTTTAAATCATTAGTATTTTTTTCGTCACATCGACTAGGCGAGCCACCATTGTATACGAAAAATGTAAACAACAAATTTAAGATTTATTAATGGAAACCACATTTATATAATACTAAACACTAATCTTGGATGTATGAGTGTGACTTCCAGAAATAGACCTTAGACGATACATAATACACCAACCAATTTAGAAGCATATTGTACCTTAAACCCCTGCTGAATGCAAATGCTAATTTTCATTAAAATTAGACAAGTGAATATTAAGAGGAGGAATCAGAGAGCCGAGTTCGAATTCCAGTCGAATCCATTACATTCACTTTCGTGCTAATACCCTTGTGAAAGGTATGAATCCTCTTCTCCCTCTAGCTATGGGTAAATATCAGGGCAGACTGGGTTCTATAGCCTTGGATGGCAACTGGTCTACTGCAGAAAGAAATGGCAACCTACTGCGGGGAAAAATTCTGCCTCGTCAGTCATGTATCGAAGGATACATGATCGCCTAAGCGTGTATCACGCATGGTACATAACTGACTGACTGACTTTCCAGTCGAATCCATTACATTCATTTTCGTGCTAATACTCTTAGGAAAGGCATGAATCCTCTTCTTCTCCCCCCAGCTATGGGTAAATAGTAGGACAGACTAGATTCGATAGTCTTGGATGGCAACTGGTCTATCGCAGAAAGAAATGGCAACCTACCGCGGGAAAAAAAAATCTGCCTCGTCAGTCATTTATCGAAAGATACATGATCGCCTAAGAGTGTATCACTCATGGTACATAACTGACTGATTATTAAGTTAGGGCCGCTTTTCTGGTTTTATGGCATTTTTAATAGAACTTGTGTGAGTGTAGAGATGGTCTTGTGGTGTGAGGCACTAGGTCCCTTGGTGAAAACCAATGTCTGGGAACGATTAAGAACATCATACGGGATCCACCTTTCGTCACTGGTGAACACTCGGTCAAATCTGTATAAGTTGTCGTTCCGAGAAAGCAACAGGCTGTCACTGGTCCTTACTTGTTAAGTTCCGATAGTGAGGGGTACCCACTTCCACAACTTATACGCTCTCCCTATGCGGTGTAGGTGAAATCTGAGTGTTCCATCAGAAACATGGAAACGTTCGACAAACTCCAGAAATGTCATCGATCTGTTTCAAATTGTAAGCATAAGTTCCTCTTTGCTCATGTTACGCCCAATATTTAGTTTTCGGCATTAAATAACCCAAAGATTGATATGCCGCTAAAAAAATCAACCAATCAAAAATACATATTTATAGCAAAATGACCAACAATACATTCTATCTTTAGTTGAAGCTATAGAATTTTCTTCAAAATATTAAGATTTCGGCATTAAATAACCCATAGAGGTGTTGATATGCCGCTAAATAAAATCAACAAACCAACAATACATATTCATAATAAAATGACCAAAAATACATTATTCGGACTATTGTCCTCATCTTTGTCGCCATATTTATTACAACGTTTCGGCCTTTCATCAGTTGAAGGCATACAATTGCGTTCAAAATATATTAATTTGAAACAATAAATTGTGTCTAAGATATTTAGATTTCGGCATTAAATAACCCATAGAGGTGTTGCTAAACAAAAATCCACCAAATCATTCTGCCGGTGTATATCAGAAAAGAGCAACAAAAGGTAGAAAGTTATGGAGAACAATGTTCACTTACGTCTTGAAAAAAACAACATAGAAAAAAATTTTTTACGACGGGATAATAAGAGTAGGATATATTATGAGGAAAAAACAATAAAAATTTAACAAGCAAAGAGATACTTTATCGCAACAAAAGATAGGATGTTGTGGAGAACCATGATTGCCACGCTCTTGAACAAATGCCACCAAATGAAGAAGACGTTTTAGGGCGGTGAAAAAAAAGAGATGAAATATTTAGGATACATAATGGGTTAGAAAATTTAATATTCACAAGAACATGTATTCAAAGAATGCATGTATTAGGTTGATGCAAAAATAATGACGTAAGAATGTCGTTTTTTGACGTTAAAAATAAGTCAAAACCGACATTATTACGTCATTATGTTTGCACCAACCTAATAGAATGAAGGTCGGTGTAGTTTTATAAAAAAAAAGCAACAATGAATACCTCTCCATTTCAGAGGCCTTTAACAAGGTGTGGCACAAAATGTTACTGCCCCAGCTGTCTAGGTATACCCCAGTGAGCGTATAAAGGGTTCAGTTCGACATTCCAACCGGAGAAGGCCGGAGCGTACAACATCCGAAACGTTGTGATAAATATGGCGACAAAGATGAGGACAATTGTCCGAATAATGTAAATAATGAGAATACTTTTTATGTTCCATGAAACTAGTGATGTTCCGTGATTGCTGAATGGACTTTGAATTTCCAACTTCTGGGTGCTTTTTCAAGCAGGCCACATTCTTTGAGTACCTATCAGGCCTTAATCTTGACTCAGACTTCAAGTGGAATTTGTCTATAAGATCCGTAACTAGAGATGCTAAGAAAATGATCAGTTCTCTATACCGCTCCAGTAAGCACCTGACTCCTCGTGCTATCCTCTACAAGAGCCAGATCAGGCCTAAGATGGGTTACTGCTGCCATATATGAGCAAGAGGTGCCCATTTTCACTTTCTCATTCCGGCCCGCTAGCCATTTCCAGCTGGTGGGAGAAAAGATGGATTTATGTATTTCCCAAGTGTATTTGTGTGAAAGCGAGCGCAACTGCCTTGGGTGGAATCTGAACTCGACATAATACCCCCCACCCAAAATTAAATGACATATTTCATTCTATTTCTTATCGATTATTCCTTCCTCTTTTTTTATTTAATTTTATTCCAACGGAATCTGCCGAAGATTAAAATGTACAGCTGGAAGTGCCTTCCCATTTATAAAGTCGTTCTTTAAAAGGTCGGCTGAAGGTAGTCGTTAACGCCCAGTCCTCCAGGACCCTAGAAATCAACGTTGGCGTCCTCCAGGGGTCGCTTCTTGAACCAACCCTTTTTTACTGTACATATATGATCTGCCTAAAGAGTATATTCCGATCATTTGTAAATATTTTCTGCTAATGATACAATGCTAAGCTCTAGATGACCAGAAGAACTGATCTTTACTCTGATCAAGCTCTAGAAGCTCTGTGGGAAAAAACTGACTGGCCACAATCTTCGGAAATATTTTCCCAATTATTAAGTACTTCCTAACGGGTCGGTCGCTGAAAGGTCGTTAGCTGTCAGTCTTCAAGGCCCACCCGATCAACTCAGGTGTCCCTCAGCGGTCATTTCTCGAACAAACCCTCTTTCTACTTTACATAAATCACCTGCTTAAGAGACTACACTGATCATTTGTGAATATCTATGCAAATGATCCAATGGTATATGGGTGTACCTCCAAAACTCTAGATGACCATAGCAGCTGATCTCTCGTCTGAGCGAGCTCTAACAGCTCAGTCAGCGGGAAAAACTGACTAGCTACATTCAATGCCTCAAAAACCAAACATGTGACATTCCATCATCGAACCCAGAAGTTTCACCAGTTGCGATAAACAGATGTTCCCTTAGGGAGGCTCCATACCTTGAGCACTTATTGAGACTACCTTAACAAAAGCCAGATCAGGCATAAAAATAAAGTATTGCTGACATATTTGGGCTGGAGCTACACGGTCTTCACTTTCAAGTCTCAATAAAGTCCAAAAGTGTCTCCGCATCGATCAACACAGACATCTCACAGGCGTCCCACAGGCATCATATTCGTCCCACAGGCGTCGCTTTCTGGATCAACCCTCTTTTACTTTACATAAATCACCCGCCTAAGAGTATATCTCGATCGTTTGTGAAGATCTATGCTGATGATACAATGGTTTATAGGTGCACCATCACAACTCTAGACGACCAGAGATAAGCAGTTGTTATTTCCTCTGACCTAGCTGACATCTCAGTAGAGGAAAACAGGTTGCTTACATTAATTTAATGAAAGCCAAACTAGTTAAATTCCATCATCACCGATCGAATCCTGAACTATAATCAATCACCATGAATATATGTTCCCTCGGGGACGCTCTGTGATTTGAGCACCTATGGGGCCTTAAACTCAGCGCAGACCTCATGTGTATTTCGTACATACTGCCCATCTCTAAAAGATGCTGGAACAATAGTCGGTACTCTGTACCGGTCCAGTAAGTATCCGACTCCTCGTGCTATGCTCTGCAAGATCCAGATCAGGCCTAAGATGGGTTACTGCTGCCATATATGAGCAAGAGGTACCAAGTCTTCACATTCTCATTTCGAGCCACTAGCCATTTCCAGCTGGTGCGAGAAAAAATGGATTTATGTGTTTCCCAAGTGTATTCGTGTGAAAGCGAGTGCAAATTTGTACCTAACCCCTCTTTTCAAGAGCTGAAAATGAATTACTGCTGCATTTTTTCACTTTACAGTCTCAATAAAGTTCAAAAGCATCTCGGTATGACAAATTCTTTCCCCCCTTTCCAACCGGTTTGTTACACACGAAATGCTGCAAACCACTCGCTGCTCTATTGCTATTTCCATAGAGAGTGTTCAAAAAAAAGTTAGGAGCGAGGAGGAGCCCTTGAGGGATGCCAGTATTGACCTGATGTACCTCAGAGGACTGACCAACATGAAAGACTAGTATTTCTCCTCCTTATATTTCCTGTAGAATACTTTTTGGGGTCGGTTTATATTTCTGAGATGAGGTATTATGTACATTATTTACATTATTCGGACTATTGTCCTCATCTTTGTCGCCATATTTATTACAACGTTTCGGCCTTTCAGTATCTGTCTATATTTCTGAGATGAGGTTATTATGTACACTATTTACATTATTCGGACTATTATCCTCATCTTTTTCGCCATATTTATTACAACGTTTCGGCCTTTCACTATATCTATTCTATATTTCGGACTATTGAGATCTTTTTGCCATATTTATTACAACGTTTCATCCCTATTGTCTATATTTCTGACACTATATTTACATTATTCGGATTCGGATTGTCCTCATCTTTGTCGCCATATTTATTACAACGTTTCGGCCTTTCAGTATCTGTCTATATTTCTGAGATGAGGTATTATTTACACTATTTACATTATTCGGACTATTATCCTCATCTTTTCGCCATATTTATTACAACGTTTCGGCCTTTCAGTATCGTCTATATTTCTGAGATGAGGTATTATGTACACTATTTACATTATTCGGACTATTGTCCTCATCTTTGACGCCATATTTATCATAACGTTTCGGCCGTTGTACGCTCCGGCCTTCTCCGGTTGGAATGTCGAACTGAACCTTTATTTTGCTCACTTGGGTAGACTGTTCTACGTGCCATGTTTGATGGATGTCAGTTATCCAGAAATTCATACCCAGATGTCCTCAAGGACACATGGCACCGTGGATAAATGCGTTGGTTAGATCAGTGACAGGACCCAAAGAGTGTGAGTTCAATACCCGGTTAAGGCAGTGAAAAAGAACTTTCAGAGGGAAAATTAACAGGCGATAACTGATAACTGACATCCATCAAATGTGGAACTAGAACAGTCTACCCCAGTGAGCGTAATAAAGGGTTCAGTTCGACATTCCAACCGGAGAAGGCCGGAGCGTACAACGGCCGAAACGTTGTGATAAATATGGCGACAAAAGATGAGGACAATTGTCGAATAATGTAAATAATGAGAATACTTTTATATTCCATGAAAACTATCATTGCTGAATGGACTTTGACTTTCCAACTTCTGGGTGCTTTTTCAAGCAGGCCACATTTTGAGTACCTCTCAGGCCTTAATCTTGACTCAGACTTCAAGTTGAATTTGTCTATAAGATCCGTAACTAGAGATGCTGAGAAAATGATCAGTTCTCTATACCGCTCCAGTAAACACCTGACTCCTCGTGCTATCCTCTACAAGAGCCAGATCAGGCCTAAGATGGGTTACTGCTGCCATATATGAGCAAGAGGTGCCCAGTCTTCACTTTCTCATTCCGGCCCGCTAGCCATTTCCAGCTGGTGGGAGAAAAGATGGATTTATGTATTTCCCAAGTGTATTTGTGTGAAAGGAGCGCAACTGCCTTGGGTGGAATCTGAACTCGACATAATACCCCCACCCAAAATTAAATGACATCTTTTATTCTATTTCTTATCGATTATTCCCTTCTCTCTTTTTTATTTAATTTTATTTCAACGGAATCTGCCGAAGATTAAAATGGACTGCTGGAAGTGTCTTCCCATTTATAAAGTCATTCCTAACGGGTCGGTCCCTGAAGGTAGTTGTTAAGGCCCAGTCCTCCGGGACCCTAACAATCAACGCTTGATTGTCCTCCAGGGTCGCTTCTTGAACCAACCCCTTTTACTGTACATATATGATCTGCCTAAGAGTATATTCCAATCATTTGTAAATATTTTCTCTAATGATACAATGCTAAGCTCTAGATGACCAGAAGAACTGATCTTTAATTCTGATCAAGCTCTAGCAGCTCTGTGGGGAAAAAACTGACTGGCCACATTCAATACCTCAAAAACCAAACTAGTGACGTTCTATTGTCACGGAACGGACCCTGAAGTGTCGCCTATCGCGATGAGCGTGTATTCTCCCAGGGAGGGGCCCGTGACTTGAACGTCTATTGGGACTTAGTCTCGACCCAGTGAAAACCATGCATTCATCGTTAAAGATGCCCAAAATATGATCAGTTCCTGTACGGATCCAGTTAGTACTTTACTCTTCCTGCTATCCTCAAACTTTACATGAGCAAAGATCAGACCGAAAATGAAATCAGTCAGTTATATGCCATGCATGATACACGCTAAGGCGATCATGTATCTTTCAGTACATGACTGACGAAGCACATTTTTTCCGCAGTAGTATTTTTTGTCTACGGTAGACCAGTTGCCGTCAAGTCTCTAGAACCCGGTCTGTCCTGCTATGTGCCGATAGCTAGTCGGTGTTGGGGGAAGATTCATACCTTTCCCAAGGCTATGGGCACGTAAGTGAATGTAATGGATTCGACTGGAATGTTAGTCAATCAGTTATACGCCATGCGTGATACACGCTAAGGCGATCATGTATCTTTCGATACATGACTGACGAGACAGATTTTTTCACGCAGTAGGTTACCATTTCTTTCTACGGTAGACCAATTGACACCCAACGCTATAGAATCCGGTCTGTCCTGCTATTTACCCATAGCTAGGTGGGGAGAAGATTTACCCATAGCTAGAGAGGAGAAGAAGAAGATTCATAGCTTTTCCCAAGGGTATTAGCACGTAAGTGAATGTAATGGATTCGACTGGAAAGTCAGTCAGTCAGTTATGTGTCATGCGTGATACACGCTTAGGCGATCATGTATCATTCGATACATGACTAGCGAAGTAGATTTTTTTCCCGCAGTTGGTTACCATTTTTCTTTCTACGGTAGACCAGTTGCCATCCAGCGCTATAGGAACCGATCTCTCCTGCTATTTACAATAGCTGTGGGGGGAGATGAAGAGAATCCATTCAAGGAATTAGCACGTAAAAAATGAATGTAATGGATTCGAATGGAATTCGAACTCGGTTCTCCGATTCCTCAATCCGAACCGCTATCCATTACTCCACCGTTGGACAGCGAAGCACTCTCGATTTGAGTCCGTTAAAAAGCGGCTTCACGTCCTTGTGGGTGATTAACTATTTTCCATCCTACAACCCCTTTCCTACATACGAATCAATGGCAAGCCTCTCACTGCTCTTGTGTTATTGCTATGAAAAGTGTTCAAACAAACTACATTCCTTAGTCCCGTCAAACCTCGCGGGGAAAAACTGGCTGATTACATTCATTGTCTCGAAAAAAACAAACTAGTTACATTCCATCATCGCTAATCTGACTCGAACTATCACCAGTCCCGATGAATGGATGCCCTCCTCGGGGAGGCCCCCTCCCTTGAGCGACTATTGTGCCATAAACACATCCTTGACCTCAAGTGCAACTCGTATATACGTACGAGTAATCGCTCAAGATGCAGCTCAAATGGCTAGATCCTTGTACCGCTCCAGTAAGTACCTGACTCCTCATGCTACCCTCTACCTTTATCAGAGTCAGGTCAGGCAAAAATAGGGGTATCGTTGTCATATTTGGGTGGGAGCTGCTCAGTACTCACGGTCCAGTCTCGATAGGTTCCAAAATCGTGTCAGAGGCTTTATAGGGGACAAATTATTTTCCAGCCTCCAACCTCTCAATCCTGTCTCTGTCTCTCTCTCTCCCCTCTCTCTCTCTCTCACGCGCAAACAACCACCACACACACACACACACACACACACCCACACACACACACAGGGGTGGGGTTAAGCCTTTCTCTACTCTGTCGCTACTTCCATGGAAAGTGCTCGGACGAACTGCATTCCTTGATTCCGCCAGCTAGAACCCTCACGGTTAAGACCCGCCATGCCAGGTAAATTGTGGTAAACCACCGTCATTCCCTTCCTGGCGAGATGTAATTCATATTTGAGAAGCTTCTCCCCGGGAACCGCTGTTTTGTGAAACTGACTCCCAAGATGCTTCCCTATCACTACAACTTTAACATGCCCAATTCTAGAGTTAACAACTATCTTCCCCACATAACCTCATAAACTGTGCTGCTTACTCTGTAACCCTCTACATCGAGTGACTCTTTCGCCTAGTAGATGGTAAGATGTAATTTCCACACGAATAGCTTCTTCCGACGAACCGCTGCCTCGTGGAACAGACTCCCAAAATGCTGCTTCCCCGATCACTACAATTTTAACCTGTTCAAGTCTAGAGTTAACCGCTATCTTCCCTACATATCCCAATAAACTATGCCACTTACTCTGTAAATCTCTACCCCAGTGGCTCTTGGGCCTTTGTACTGAAATCAGCTGAAAGAAATACGAGTTTAAATTATTAACATGAAAGAAAAGTGACTAGGAGTAGAATTCACTAAGAATGTGAGTTCCGTGTTGGATGTGCCAAATTCTGGGAAGTTTTTTAACCGAAGACAGAAAATATGAGAATATCATCAGAACTCACATTGGAATATGAAAAGATCCCTTCAAAAGCTAAGCAAAATATTAAGAAATAGGAAAGCGTGCTGAAACGAAGAAAAAAGACTGCTGGACTGCTACGCAGTATCAATACCCTTATATGACAGTGAGTGCTTGAAAATTTCCTCATAGATGAAGACACGAGACAAAATAAATGTGGATCTACAGAATAATGCCAAGAATTCCATGGAGAAATCATGTAAAAGACGAATTTTAAAGGAAATTGACATTTCTAGGATACATAATGAGGAAAGAAGGGTTGGAAAATTTAACACTCACAAGAGATATTCTAAGGACAAAGAAAGATAGAAAGTTATGGAGAACCATCATCGCCAAAGTCTTGAACGCACACCAAAAGAAGAAGATTTTAAGCGATGGGGAAAAAGAGATAGTTGAAATTTCTAGGATACATAATGAGGTGAGTAGGGTAAGAGAATTTAACACCCATATGGCATATTGAAGGGACAGAGGTAAACAGCGAGTAACCTACGTAAATTTGTATAGAGAGTAGAACAATGAATGGGAAGAATAGTAAGAATACAGACGTTTCTAAGAGCAACAAGAAGCTGTGGAGGACTATAATCGCCCACACCTTGAAGCGATATGACACATAAAATAGATTTCTAGGATATATAATTTGAAAAGAAGGGTTAAAAAATTTGACACTCACAAAACATACTATATGATATGTCCCAGAAAAGGATATATTTGAACGAAGTAGCTAAGTGGGTTTGGTTCCTATAACCAAGTAGAATACGGTACCAGTAATCGATTGGTACGCGTCGTAGTCGCAGGTAAGAAGTGTCGATCAATGGCGTAGTCCAATAGGCGTTGTTATAGACTTAGCTCTCAGACTAAAGCTCTCCTGACTCTGTCGTATCTACACGTCCGTCGGTATTTATGACGGACACCAGCCAATCATATTCCAGTGAGGGGGAACACAGGTGTACGCATATTCCATTATATCACTATAAGAACAAAAAAATATAGGAAGATGTGGAGAACTATGGTCGCCCACGTCTTGAAAGGTTACGGCACCTAGAAGAAAGTTTCGGACGATGGAAAATGCGATAGTTGAAATTTCTAGGATCATAATGAGGAAAAAGAAGGGTTGGAAAATTGAACACTCACAAGACATATTGAAGGCAAGAGGAACAGAGGGAAAATAGAGAGTATATAGTTAACGAATTTGAATGGATATTAGATCAAGGAATGGGAGGAATATTAAGAAGACAAACATTTCTAAGAACAACAAAAGATAGGAAGTTGTGGAGAACCATGACCTCCCACATCTTGGAAGAACACTGCATCTAGAAGAAGAAGAAATATTTGGCGATGGTAAAAATAACGGGATAACACGACTGGATAAGATCCTCGAAAAAAGATTGTCTTTCGACAAACTTGTGCGAATAGACGGTATAATGCCGGATGTCCATGATTAAGTGACTTGAAATAGGAATTGGCTCGGGAGATATATGGATTCTTCTGGAGATAAAGTGAATGGAAGAATGAGATCAACGTCTTCTTATAGATTTCCGGTGACCATTCTTTCCGAAGATTTCCTACTTCAGATGACGATCGAAGAATCTTTTCCCTTATTGATTCAATCAAACTTTCCTACCTTCAGGCACGTTGCTATAATGTCGTCATCGTTGGCGGAATCATTGCCGAGTATTGGGGCGCTCATCGACATTTCCCTTCTGAGTCCTATGTTGGATCTGAAGAGACGTCGGTAGGCGCCGCATGGTTGAGTAAGAGGAATGGAGAGTTCTGACGTTTCTTTGGACTTTTTACTTCGTCTCTTCAATTTGTTTTCTGGTATTTTTGAAGGATGTTGCTTTTTTTGAAATGACTGTAATTCTCAATATGGTTCTTTAGACGTGAGAAGGAAAAATGAAATCTTTAGGTGCGAATTGTTTGAGGTGGTCCATAGGTCGGCAACACGCACTTCAGTTGACACCATCCGCTGCAGCAAAGCTGGGCATGACAGGTAGATTCATGATGACCAGCGTGCATCGGGCTGCTGACCGCCTGGCCTCGGGTTTTTAGTCTGCTCCTTACCCTGAATCCTTACCGCCATCGATGACCCTATCAGAAGACGGAGCTCCCGACGGCATTGCATTCAGGTTCCTCATGAATATTGATGTAAATATTGTTGGTTTGGTTTATTTTATTTTACGGCATATCAACCTCAATGGGTTATTTAATGCCAACAACATTTTTAGGATAGATTTGTATGAATAGAATATTATTCTTTGGTTTTAGATTGGTTTGGTTTTTTTGTTTTTGGCATATCAACCTCAAGGGGTTATTTAATGCCGACAACATTTTTTTAGGATAGATTCGTATGAATAGAATATGTATTCTTTGGTTTAGATTGGTTTGGTTTATTTTGTTTTTTACGGCATATCAACGTCAATGGGGGTTATTTAATGCCGACAACATTTTTAGGATAGATTTGTATGAATGGAATATGTATTCTTTGGTTTTAGATTGGTTTGGTTTTATTTTGTTTTTTGTTATCATGGTTATTTATCAACCATTTTCAGGATAGATTCGTATGAATAGAATATGTATTCTTTGGTTTAGATTGGTTTTTATTTTGTTTGCCATATCAACGTCAATGGGTTTTAGGATAGATTCGTATGAATATGGAATATGTATTCTTTGGTTTAGATTGGTTTGGTTTATTTTGTTTTATGGCATATCAACCTCAATGGGTTATTTAATGCCGACAACATTTTTAGGATAGATTCGTATGAATAGAATATGTATTCTTTGGTTTAGATTGGTTTGGTTTATTTTGTTTTACGGCATATCAATCTCAATCCTTCAATGCCGACAACATTTTTATTGCTGGTAATATTTTGTTTTGTTAAAAATCTGTTTCTGGTAATATTTTTCCTTCAAAAATGTTAATAATAATTTTTTCAATAAGTATTGCTGGTAATAGTTAACTATTTGCCCATACCTGGGACCCCCTAAGCAGGTGCTCCCACCCCGGTTCAGGGTGGACATGGGAACACCAGCAATTAAGAGGTGGTTCCACACTCCTCAAAACCTCTTGATCAGAGGCCTTGCTGCTGGACATAGTTTATCGTCTTACCCAGGACGCGGATGTAGTTTAACGTCTTATCCAGGACGGTAAATATTGTTGGAATACTGATCGCGATGATGATGATGATAATGCTACATAAGCATCAACATCGACTACAATAAATATGTTTTTGACAATAAGATCTTTTATTTATGACCCATGATCCTTCCACAGCTTCCTATCCTTTAAGCTCTAAGCAACACCTGTCCCTTAACTATATATTCCAATTCATTTTCTGCCATCTATTTTCACATACTCGTTAGGCAGTTTACTCGCTTTTTCCCCTCTGTCCCTATTGTCTACAATATGTCTTGTGAGTGTTAAATTTTCTGCGTCTCTTTTATTCATTATATGTTCCAGAAATGTCACTGCCTTTTTCTTAGTCATAGTGTACGTTTTGGTTTCGATTCGCTTTAAAACTTCCTTATTGCTCACATTTTCTGTCCATGGTATTCTCAGTATCTTTCTGTAGAAACACATCTCTGTTGCCTAAATTCTCCTCGTCATCTATGAGAAAATATTCCACATTCAGCTATTACTGGCTGTAACAGCAAAATTGTCCAAATCGTGTAACAGCATAACTATCCATCACACAAGATGTTTAATATCTAAAAACCTAATAAACTAATTGAGTCTCTTTTTTCCGAGTTTTCAGATAAAGCGTTTAGCCATCTTGACACTATTTGTCATAAGAATCATTAAAAAAAAAAACCTTTGAGTTATTCAACGAAAAAGAGAACAGGTGAAAATTTTTTTTTGTAAACCGTACCTGTGTAGATTGACTCCATTGTAACTCCATTTCTGTCTACTCTTTTTGTTCCTAATGTAAACCAGACCTTTGTGTAAACATTTTCACTCTAGTGTAAACCAAAAATATGTCTGACTTTTTTAACTCTCAGGACAGTAGTGTTAGCCAGGCCTATGTCTACCTTTTCCACTGCTAAAAAGTGACCTTTTATGACCTTTTTGACTCTTGTGTAAATTGGCCATGTCTACCTTTTTTTTTTTTTTTTTGACCGTGAAAAGGGACCCTTTTGACTCGAGTGCAAACCAGGCTTATGTCTATCTTTTAGAATGTAGTGTGTAAACCGTTTGTCTGCCCGTCTGTCTCTCGTATAAATTGGACCATCTCTCTTTATTCTAGGTTAACCCTTTCACTGCTACTCATTTGTCCAGTGCTGTCCCCATCCGGTCAGCCATTTTTAAAGAAAATGCCAAATTTCAACCTACATATTTTATTACACAGAAAACTGGCACCAGTGTGTTTTACAGCATTCCATTTTCATGGATATACCTGGAAATGACTTACCAGATTAGTAATGGGTATACACATGATATCTTTTGAAGAATTGTCCTTTTGTGATTTTACGATAGATGGCGCAACGGGACACTCATACCAGCGGTATGCAAAAAAACGTGGGTTTCCATACTTAGCCAGCTGGAGCAAGATAAGAAAAACAAAGATTTCCGTAGTTAGCAGCGGAAGTGTTAAACCCATCATATATATAACTCTGTCACTCGTGGTAACTTGACATGTATTTTAATATTCTACGGAGCTTATATCTATTTTTTATTAGTGTAGTGTAAACCAGGCACGTATCTTTTTTTCTTTTTTTTTCTCTTTTTTTTTTTTTCTCTCTTTTAAACCAGATTTTTGTCTAGCTATAAATTTACTGCAATTTCCGTTCTATAGAACTTTTATTCGTGATTTGCCCAAAGCCATGGCAATTTAGAGTGAAGGGACAATTCGCACATGATTAGGAAAACAGCCAAAAATGTACAGATGTCGTCATTCAGATGTGCAATACCACGACTGAGCAGGAAATTTAATATATTGAGAATATGGAATCATTATTAATCGATCCTTGAATTATGATGGCAATAACAATAATAGTTTAACATCCTGGCAACTCAAATTATTATTAATCGTATGAGAAATTGATGCTTTGATCGTGACTTTGAGACGATGGTACTAACTATTAAGGTAGTTAGAGAAATAACTTTATTAAACTCGCAACCAATGTCGCATTTATTATTGCTGAAGTTATTCGCACTTTGAACTGAAATTCAGTTTTTTCACTTCCTAATCAGGCTCTCACTCTCTTTCCATGTACTGTGATACTTCAGGACATTGGCAGTCATGGCTCTCCACAGTTTCCTATATTTTTAGATATTACAGAATTCTGCCCATTTATAATCTTACATACATATAGAATTATATAAAGTTTTTAATGCACGTTATACATGACTGACCAATAAGAATCGACACAAACAAATTTGAAAATACCAAAGTTTTGTTTACTTTCTTTGATGAATCTTTAATAAAAATAAAACGATTGAGATTGATAAACGCTACATATTTGTTCTTTATTTTATCATATCTATGAATTGGGATCAAATATTAAATATTTCCTTTTTCTGTCACATCAACGAAATATGTCTGAAAAAGTTACTGTATATATATTATATATATATATATATATATATATATATATAACATAAAAGGTTAAAGTCAAAGTTGAACCAAACCAGGAAACGGTAGTATTAAAATGTGCTCAATACACGTGAGAAAAAAAATAAAATAAAAGTAAAAATAGCATGTAGAGCTTTTAACTTAACTCAGGAGGTCAGTTGAATCAGTTACATTGGTTTCAAACTTACGGTCTCCTCATGCCTTTTTTATCAAATGACCTCTTAACGCTTTATTTAAAAAAAAAACTAACTTTTTTTTCTCTTTTAAATAATGCGTTAAGAGGTCAAATCGCCTGAAGATACCGTAAAGTTGAAAAACAAGTAGCCGATCCAACTGACATCCTGATTTTTAAAGTATATATATATATATATATATATATATATATATAAAGACATTTTTTTATGTTTATACGTATCTTTTTATAGATACAAATATTTAAGTAAATGTTCTGTCTATATTAAACAGTATTAACAACATTTACCGGCCTGAATGTTAATACTGTTTAATATAAACAGAGCATTTTTGTTTAAATATTTTTATCTATAAAAGAACGTATAAACTTAAAAAATGTCTTAAAATTATTATCAGACTTTGTCCATTTCATATATATATATATATATATATATATATATATATATATATATATATATATATATATACAGAGAGAGAGAGAGAGAGAAGACACAGAAGACACAGAAAAGATCTCAGGTGGTTTATTTGCAAATTAAAATAATCTGGCCTAAATATCTTCTTTTTTCGTAGTTGGACTGATTACTTTTCATCGTCTTAAAAAGCATATACGCTTCTATGATAAGAAATATACCCGTAAGCATTGATTTGTACAAATACATCCAGATACACTTCAGTTGTACGAAGCATCTTTAAATATTGACACATATATATATATATATATATATATATATATATATATATATATATATATATATATATATATATATATATATAATATTCGCTGAAGTTTTATTTACTCTGTATAGAGACACTTCTGACTTGATCGAATGATAGAAACCAAGGAATCGGTCGATGAACTTTCGATTTTTGCTCTTGGTAAAATACATGAATACATTTAATGTCCTGTCAAACATATCAAGTGTCATGCAAATCTTGAAAACAAAGAAAACTTGAAGAGTCTATTCGATTTTACGATTATGTCAATGACAAAATTCTTGGAGTTTATCACGTTTCGCTGTGATAGTAAGCAATTCTCGCAAGCCTTTGCTAATTGAATCGCTTCAATCCTCTTTCGATTCTTTATACATTTACAGAAAAAGCTCATTATAGCAAATACCGACATATGGACATCTCTCTCCACAACAAATACATAACACAGACCGTTATTAATTTAAACACTTCGATCCTCTTTGGGTACATTTGTTGTGAAACAGACAAAGCTAATTATAATAAATACCAAAACTTGGACACTTCTATGTTCACAGCAAATATTTTTTGCGGATTCAAGTAATTTAAGATCTTCGATCCTCATTGGGTACTTAATACGTGTACCAATGTAACAGACTAATTTAAGCGTATTAAATACATTTATTTCAGCAAATATCCGTGGAAGATTGTTTAAATATTGCTCTCTCAAACCATTACTAATTTAGTCATTTCGAGCCTCATTGGTTACTCCGTATATGAAACTTTATTTTATACCCAGCAGAGTAAATACTGATATGGGACATATCTTTGGGGTACGTGAGTGGTTCCCAATTATATCTCACAGACCATTAATAGTTTCATCCCTTCAAACCTCATTGGGTACTCGATTTATTTACCTTTGGTACAAACTACGCTAATTTTTTAGCAAATAGTGGTATTTGGACATATGCTCTTGGAATAATCGTTCGCAATTAGGTCACGCAGACCTACTTTAATGACTTTGATCACATGGCCTTGTGCCATCCTAGATGTGTTTATATTTAAAATTATTATTTAATGCACCTCATTGCAGGTTAATATTTACCAAGTCTCTGTGTTTAGACCATTTCTCCCTTAGGTTTTTTAATTTTAACAAGCTGTCCCATATTTGTCTTACAGAAAGATATGAAGAATACCATGGCCGGAACATGTGAGCAATGATGAAGTTGTAGAAATAATGGTAACAAGAAGGACACTCATACTTAACACCAGGAAGAGACAGCTGAAATTCCCTGGAGACATGATGAGGAAAGAGAGCTTAGAAAATTCGATACTCACAGTACAGAAGGAGCTAAGATGGACAAAAGAAATCAACACAAAAACCGACCTAACAAGCTTGAGTGAACGTATGGCGGAGCAGGGTTTGGAAAAGATGGGAAAAATAGAAAGGTTTTTATGAGCTAGAAAGGACTGGAAATTGTGGAGAGACATGATCATCAACGCCCTGTATGGAATACGGCACGAAGAAGAAAATCAATTAAATAAATGTTTTCTTAAAATTAATGTAGACGCTTTATGAATTTATGCACAGTATTAAATTGACGGCAAAGCCTCATAATTTTAAAGTTGAAATGAATATGCAACCGTAAGTTCTATGCTAACAGTTTCTTCTATCGAACTTCTTGCTTGTGGAATTCTCTTCCAACTTCTTGCTTTCAGTCAAGATCTTCGAAAATTTAAATGCAATGCCAATCGTTATCTTCTGTCTCCTTAATTCTTGTTCTTTTATTGACCTCCCTCATTAATAATCATTTTCTCATATTCTCTCACACCCAGCAACCCCTTTGCATCTTAATGGCTTTTTATTACCTTATTTAGAGTGAAATCATTAAAAAAAACATCGGACCGGGATATTTTTTAGCAAAGGCTAACTTAGCGAAAGAGTTTGTTTGGTGGGCGAAGACGGAAATAAAAACGAAGACAGTCAAACAAAAATGACAAAAAATGATTTCTGAGTCGAAGGCTTACACATTGTTCGGTTACTGCTTCGAAAATTAATATTTAATATTTTTCAACCAATGGGTCACATTCCGCCAATTATAAAAAAAAAAAACATACTTCGTGAATCCTTAAAATGTTATTTAAGCAAAGTTTAAAGAAAGACAAGGTTATAAGCAGAGACAACGGCAATAGACAGCAACAGATCACGACGCTCAACTTAAAAGAAATCCCTTTATTCATTCACCCGTATTCCTCATCAAGCTACGAGACACTTAAACTTTCCTCCTCACTTTCCCTTTGCCTCTTCACAACATACACACGAAAAAAAATCATATTTCTCTTCATCTTGAAAAACAACTATAAACAAAGGCTGTAACGTGAAACTAGAACAATCTACCCCGGTGGACGAAATAAAGGGTTCGGTTCGAAATTTTAATCACCTGAAGAAGGCCGGAGCGTACAACGACCGAAACTTCGCATATATGGCAATGAAGATGAGGATAGCAGTTCAAATAATGTAAATAATGCAAGTAATCATAATACTTCATCTCAGAGATATAGAGGCCGAAACGTTTTGAATATGGAAATGAAGATGAGGATAACAGTCCGAATAATGTCAATAATGCAAGTAATCATAATACCTCATCTCAGCGATATAGACAGATAAGAACTTTTAATTGAACAAAGCACGAAAATAAAAAATATATTATATTTTAATATCTAAGCACCTTTTTTCGCCTTTTATTATCTTGTTGGCTGGTTCACATCAGCAACAAGCTAATCAAGATTTTAAATAATGTTTTCACAGCCTTCATCAGAATCTAGAATCTGTCTTGAATCACCATAAATTTCACTGCAAGAGTAAGTTAACCAAGCACAAAGAAATTGGACACAGTCCATTCTTTCACTGTTTACCATATTGGAATTGTGTTGAATCACTTCATGTCTAAGAAAACGTATGCCACAGAATTTCATCGCAAAATATAACCTCAACTGCTTCCAAGTCGTAAATAATTTTCACTTTTCTGAATAAATGTAACAGCAAATCATAGATTTAAAAAAAGCATGTTTTCGGTTTGAATTTTGCTTTTTTTTTTTTACCAATCTTTCAAAATAACGGATACATTTGGGAGAAAAAAAAGTTCTTTTATATGACATTTAAATGTTTTTTAATTCTCCTTTTTTTTTTTATTGGACGCAATTCTACATTTCCACATAGAAATACGAGTTGCAACATTAAAAAAAATATATAAAAACATTTGAATGTCGCCTGAAAGATATATTTTGCGGATCTGTTTTTCCTTACTGAGAGCATCAGGGTCACTAAACTAATGGAATCTGAAAAAAAAACGAAAGGAAATGTTTAACTAAATTACTTATATAACCACGTAGAAGTGTCCGTCAACGATATTTTTTTTTATTTTTAGGGACGACTTATTTAAATTTTATTTATTTATTTATTTTTAATTTTTTCATCGCCATGTTTCTACGGGGTTAGACTGAATTTGAATGTGATGTTAAAAAGTGGTTTTTAAAAATTATTTTTGTTGCATTTTTCTAATATGAGAGACGGTAAATATTTCTAATAAAATAAACTTACATTTTTTTTAAACTAACATATTTTCCTTTTTATATTTCACATTTGTATAAATTAAGGCGGTTTTTCCCCTGTATTTCCCATGATTCCACATTTTTTCCGCTTTTATAAAAAAGATATTTCCATTATTATTATTATTATTATTATTATCATTATTATTATTATTATTTCTGCTATGGACACACTACCTACCAAGTCTGCGGAAAGACCTAAGGCAGGTCGTGGTGTGTTGTTATGGCCACATTTCATGTTAATTTTTTTTTTTTTTTTTTTTTTTTTCTCCGATGAAGTTGCTAGCGTTACATAGACAAAGTTCTCCTTAGTGTGTGTGCTGTACTTAATAAGACAATTTTCTGTATGTCTCTTAAGCTGGGGTTTTCAGGGATTCTTTCAATGTGTTGTTTTGTTCCATTTTTTATAATTCCAAGTGCACCTATTACCACTGGTATTATTCTTGTTTTCAATTTCCACATTTTTTCTATTTCAATTTCCAGGTCTTTGTATTTTGATAGTTTTTCAAATTCCTTGGTTGCTATGTTACAATCCGCTGGACAAGCCATATCAATTAGTAGGCAAGTTTTTTTCTTTCTGGTTTTTGACAATAATGTCCGGCCTATTTGCTTCAATTTTTCTGTCTGTGTGGATGGTATAATCCCATAGAATGGTGACATCTTCTATTTCTGTAACCGGCGCTGGCCGATGTTCATACCAGTGTTTGCTTACACATTTTCCAAAGTGTTTGCACATTGTCCAGTGTAAGTATTGCCCCACTCTATCGTGACGATTTTTATATTCATTTGGGGCAAGTATAGAACATCCTGAGATTAGATGGTCTATTGTTTCTTGGTATTTGTCACAGAACCTGCATTTTGGATCCACATTATTATGTATGATATTTGCCTGAAAATTCCTAGTGAAAAGACTCTGGTCTTGCGCTGCAAGAATAAAGCCTTCAGTTTCAGACTTTAATCCAGATGCTCGTAACCATCGATGAGTATTAACTTTATCAACATTGGGTTTATTTGCACGTTCTGGATATTGGCCATGCAGAGGTTTGTCTTGCCAGCGTTGTTTCATCTGTTCAAGGGCTTTATCCTTGGCTTTCTTTTTCATATCTTTTGCTGCAATAGTTGGTTCTTGGCTTCTGTTTTGATTTACTACAGAATCTACTAAATGTAAATGTTGTTTGTAAGACTGCCTTCTTTTATTATTGAATATTTTTTCTTTCTGTTTTCATGTTGTTTCACTAATTTTATCATCCAGTCATTTGTTGTTTCCATGTAAGTTAGTAAGCCAATAGTTGTTGTCTTGTATGACAATTCTAGCTGAATAAGACCTCTTCCACCTTCTTTACGGGGTATGTATAGACGGTCTACATCAGCCTTTGGATGATGCATCTTATACTTAGAAAGAAGCTTTCTTGTTTTAGAATCCATTTGTCTGATGTCATTTAGAGTCCAGTTCAAGATGTTGAAACTATATTGGACCACTGGGATGGCAAGGTTATTAATGGCCATAATTCTGTTCTGAGAATTCAATTCAGTTTTTAATACCAGTCGTACCCTTCTATAGTACTCTTTACGCACTATTTCTTTCATTTTCTTATGGTGAATTCCTTCACTCTCATTTACACCTAGGTACTTATAAGCTTCTCCTTGTTCTAAATCTTTTATTGTTACAGCAGGGTCTAAACTAATAGAGGAAGTTTGTTGTAGCGATCCTCGTAAAACTGTAGCTTTAGCACATTTATCCAAATTGAATTTCATTCCAATGTCTTCACTGAAGCATTTTACAGTTTGCAGAAGACCTTCCAGCTCATTGTCATTCCTAGCATACAATTTTAAGTCATCCATGTAAAATAGATGGTTTATTTTCTTTTGAGCTATTTTGTAACCGCATTCTGTCTTGTTAAGTTGGCTGGTTAATGCTATAAGTGATATGCAAAATAATAAAGGAGACAAAGAGTCACCTTGAAATATTCCTCTATTGATGTTTATTTCGCCAGACTTATAGGTTCCATTTTTTATGATTGAGGTAAAGTGTAGTTTTCCATATCGACATACATTGTTTGATGAAATTGATGATAACGGGTGATACCTTGTACATACTTAAAGACTTTAAGATCCAGGAATGTGGTACACTATCGAATGCTTTACGATAATCTATCCAGGCAATACTAAGATTTTTTTTTCCACGGAAGCAGTTTTCCAGGATCATCCTATTAATAAGTAATTGGTCTTTACATCCGTAGCAGCCTCGTTTCAACCCTTTTTTGTTCAAGTGGTAGTATGTCATTTCTTTCCAAGAAGAAATATGTCTGTTTTGTTAAAATAGATGTTAACAGTTTGTATGTTGTTGGAAGACATGTAATTGGTCTATAGTTTTTCGGAATATTTGTGTCACTATTTTTGGGTAGAAGAAAGGTAACTCCTTTGGTCATCCATGCAGGAATTTTAGTTGGATCGGTAACCATTTCTTGAAGTTCTTTGGCTTTTTTTTTTTGTGCTGTATTTAAATAATATAGCCAAAAGTTAGGAATTTTATCTATTCCTGGAGATTTCCAGTTGTGTTAAAAAAGTGCATACATTTAACATCTTCTTCTGTGACAAAATGCCCATGTCTGTTCTGGTTTATTTTTCATTCGTTCTAACTCTTGCGCAATCCAATCTGCCTCTTCGTTGTGTTCTTTAGGGCAAGCCCATATTTTTCCCCAGAACTGTATATTACTTCTTCCATTTTAGGGGGACTGTCACTTCAATTCTTTGTTTACCTATTTCCCTGTAAAATTTCTTTGCATCGGTTTGAAAGATCTTGTTCTGTCTATAGAATCTTGATCTTTTCTCGTAGCGTTATCTTATTCTTTGAGCCTTCAGTTGTATTGTTTGCTTTATTTTTTCTTTAGTTGATAGGACTTCATTTTCATTCCTGATATTGTATTTTTTTTCGATTCTTCTGCCTTTTCTAGTTCTTACATTTTTTCCTCTTGCTAGTTCATCAGTACTGATAATTCACTTCTAAGGTGTTCAATTTTTTGAAGGATTTTTTTTTTTCCAAGGTGGATCTTCATGTCTGTGAGACTGCCTTTTTTTTTACTTTGATGTTCAGTTTATTTGTTGCTGCTATTATTGATGCATATATTGCTTCATTGAGATTTATATGATAAATTTTCTTCTTCATAAAGAATCAATTTGAGTGCTGCATTATAAAATTTTAATAGTTTTGAGGTTATGCTTTGTTGGTTGTAATTTTGGGAGTTGTTCTCGTTCCTCCATTGCAATATTCTGTATCTGACTTATATGGGAAATGATTTCATCCTTGGCTTCTTGTATATTAATCTTGTTTTCTGTGAAATAATTCTGTTCGATGAATTTTGAACTTAGATTTTATTACCGTCTTGTGACTGACTAAGATCATACCTTTCCAACATTTCTAAATTTTCAGCATTATCTTCACAGTGATTTATTGTGTATTTCGGTTTTTCATTATGACCTGAGGCTTGTGTGATGTTATAATTTTTTTTCCCGATTCCGGTTCCTTTTCATGTTTTGTTGGTTCATCTATTCTTGTTGCAATTCTTTTTATTTCATTAATTCTCATTTCTGTCAATCGGTTATTTCGCATGATGTCCCTTCTTACATTGGCTAGTTTTTTTTTGTCTATGTACTTTCTAATTGTTTGCCCAACCTTCTCTCGCCAAATGTCATATGTTTTAAAGTGATTTTTCTGAGGTTTGAGTAACGCTTCATGGAATGCAGTCATTAACAACTTTGTATTCCAAAACGAGACCATTTTTTTTTTTCTTTCCTTAAATAACGGTTATGGATCTAGTTGGAGAATTTACAGGACCATCATTAGGATTATCCTGGTATTGGGGACCTGAAGATTCATTCTTTGTGTAATTTTTTGTTGTTATGGCAGATTTTTTCTTCACCTCAGGTAGGTTCCCTCCTGAAGGACGGGCTTTGTTTATCCACTGGAAGAGCCATACTGGACGTTTTGTTTCTATTTTTAATTTTTCATATTAATCCCACGAGTGACGCACGGGTCCAAAAAGTCCACCCAAAGTTGCCCGGCACGTTGAGTAACGGTCTTTTTTACAGACAGGGTTCCGAAGCCTGTAGGGGATCGTTCGCGACCTCATAACGCAGTAGCCAAAACTCCTCGGCACGATTAACACCTTGAGTTGCGGGTTGTTGTACTTGAGTTTTCCTTCTCCTAAATGGGTTGCCAAGCAACAATAGACAGAGACACGATTGGAAATCAAAAAGAATGAC
This sequence comes from Acanthosepion pharaonis, assembly GCA_903632075.3. Classification (NCBI taxonomy): domain Eukaryota; kingdom Metazoa; phylum Mollusca; class Cephalopoda; order Sepiida; family Sepiidae; genus Acanthosepion; species Acanthosepion pharaonis. The sequence goes on from CAHIKZ030002807.1 coordinate 168,091, forward strand.
GCTGGTTAAAAAAAAAAAAAAAAAAAAAAAAAAACATTCGTTTTTCATCTTTAAATTGAAATTTAAAAATAATTTATTAATTATTATAAATCAAATATTTATTTTTTAGAAATAATTTTTTCCATTTTTTATTAAATTCATAAAATGAAATATTTAAATGTAAATTCAATTATTTTATTTTTTTTTTGAAAATAGCGTTTAAAAAAAAAAAAAAAAAAAAAAAAAAATTTTACATTCGTTTGTCTTTCTCCTGTGAAAAAAAATAATTTATCCATCCCATTAAATTCCAGTTTAATATTCCATTTTTAGAAAGATTGCATTTTTTTTTCATAAATTCATAAAATGTAATATGTAAAATTAAAAAAATTATTATTTTTTTTAAATTCGTTGAAAATAGCGTTGTTTAAAAAAAAAAAAAAAAAAAAATTCAATCCTTCTAAGAAAGAACATCGTAGAAATTGTATTGTTTTTTACCTTAATATTTTACAAATTTTGGATATTGAAAACTATCCATGATGATATTTTTAATGAATGAGAAAAATTAAATAATTGATTAATCTATTTTTTTTATTATTTAAAGGATAACCAAATAAATTAAATAATAATAATATATAAAAATGTCATGCTTACGTTAAAATAGTAAAAATAACAAAATTTCATATGCGTTAAAAAAAAAACTTGGAAGAAACAAACCGTTCAACGAAAAAAAAAACATCAACACATGAATATTTTTATTAAATTTTTTTTTTTTTTTTTTTTTTTTTTTTTTTTTCGCCATTAGTATTTTAATAAAAAAATATTTTTCATAAAAAATTAAAAGCAACATTTTTTTTTAAAATTTTTGTGAAATTTAAGAATAATTTATTGGCCCATCTTTAAATCCAGTTTTTTTCAAATTTTCGTTGAAAATAGCGTCATAAAAAAAAAAAATAATAGTTATCCTTTTAAGAAAAAATATATAAACATGCAATTTTTTGTTTTTTTTTTTTTTAACATTTTTTTTTTTTTTTTTTTTTTTGGGGGATATTGAAAACTCTGGGGATATATGAATAAGAAAAATTAAATAATTGATTAATCTATTTATATCATTTAAAGGAGAAACAAATAAATTAAATAATAATAATACGATTATTTTTTCATGATGGTTTACGTTAAAATAGTAAAAATAATTTTTAAAATTTCATATAAAAAAAAATTTTTTGGTAATGGATTTTTCTTTGCAAACAAAAAATTTCAACAAAACTTAATCCCAACCGCGTCTATTTTTTATTATTATTATTATTATTATTATTATTATTATTATTATTATTATTAATATCAATTTTTCATTTTATTATTAATAATACTATTGTTTGGTAATATTTAATTATTATTGTTATTAATATTATAATTATTATTATTATTATTGATATTATTATTTTTTTTATTATTATATTTTATATTATTATTATTATTATTATTATTAAAATTATTATTATTATTATTATTATTATTATTTGATATATTATTTATTAATATAATTATTTGTAATATATTAAAATATTATGGATTATTTTTATTTTTATTTTTAATAAATTTTATAAATAATAATAATATTAAATATTATTTTTTTATTATTATTTATTATTAATTTTTTTATTTCTATTATATTATTATTATTATATATTATTATTAACATTTTCAATTTTTTATTATTATAATATATTTATTATTATTTTTATTTTATTAAAAATTATTATTATTAATATTTTTTTATTATTTATATTATTATATATTTATTTTTATTATTATTAATATTTTTTATTATTATTAATATTAATTAATATTAATTAATTATTATTAATAATATTAAGAATAATATATTATTTATTATCCATTTTAGTAAATTTTATTTTATTATTTTTAATTTTATTATTATTATTAATATCATTATTATTAATAAATTGTTGTTATTATAATTTTATTATAATTATTATTTTTTTTATTATTAATTTTTTATTAATATTATAATTATTATTATTATTATTATTATTTATTATTATTATTAAAAAATTATTTTTATTATTATTAAAATTTTTTAATATTATTATTTTTGATAATATTATTATTAATATTTTATTATTATTATTATTATTATTATTAAAATTAAAATATTAAAATATTATTTTTATTATGGAATAAATATTATTATTGGAGGGTTATTATTATTTATTATTATTATTATTATTATTAATACGATTTTACCTATGTATGAATTTGTATCTCAGATACTGAGGGAAACAGAATGAGCGAGAGAGAGATATTTACAAAGACAGAATGACAAAAAGAGTGCAAACGAATGATTTTTTTGAGCAAAACGGGGGGGGTCATCTTGATAAAGTTAGTTGTTTGTCGTTTTTTTTTATGTTTCCTTTTAACGATCTATTGTTTACAAATTCGCCCTAAACATTGATTGACATTTTTGAAATTAAAATCTTTTTTTAAATCCATGGCGCCAGAAATTTACCAACTCTAAAAAGTGGAGTTAGAATAAAATTGGATAAAGAAAAATGTTAGAACACTAAAGGAACGATTATCAACAGACATTGACAACAGGTCATATATTGTGACAACAAATCAAGAAATAGGAAAAAATATTTCATTTTCATGTTTTGAAAATAGACTTTTTAGAAAGAAACCAATTAATAATCATTACAAGGATCTTCAAAGTTATTATAATAATACAAGAGAAAGTACTGGAAAAACTTGGATTTGCATGAACGATACAAACACCAAAATATATGTTTCCTTTCACAAAGTAAGTGAATTGTTGCCCGTGGACAAAATTTGATTTGTAATTATTTATTTTATAATTTGGAAAATTTAGAAATAAATTAAGAAAATAAATTACCTAAAAGGAAGTGAGGTGTTATAACAACATCAATAGGAAACATTTCATTTTCAGCTTTTGAAAATAGATTTTTGAGAATTAAACCAATTAATGATGATTACAAGGGTTTTCAAATAACTAAGAATACAAGAGAAAGTACTGGAAAAACTTGAAGCAGACGGACAATACATACTTTAAAAATATGTTTTTCATAAAGTGAGTGAGTTATCCCCTTTGATTTAAACAAAAACAAACTTTGATTTCTAATTTTTTATTTTTGTAATTTGGAAAATTTAGAAATACATTAATAAAAAAAAATAAATTACTTTAGGATTTTTTGGGTATGTTCTATAAAAAAAATCATAAATGTTTATTATGATGCTGATTTTTTGTAATTTTTGATCCAATTATGGAATGCTGGGAGCAAACAGATTGAACAGAAGTTTAAATAAAATAGTTGTTTAGTTTATCATGTCTCATATCATCTTTGTATTGCTTCAACTTTTCAGTGACAATTCTCACATAATGAAAAATTCCCCCCCTTATTACTCAATTCAAGTTGGAAAATCTTACACTTAGTAATTTTGTGTCAGTTGCTTTTATTGCCTTGCTCATTATGCTTAGATTTTCTTAATATAGTGCACGCATGAATTATTTCAAATCCTAAAAGCATGAAAATTACTTATGTGCATTACCTTAGGATGTGGGTGTTATTACATCATCAATAATGTTTATTATGATTATGATGATTATAAGCATTTGATAATGTCGGAAACAAAACGGATCGAGCGGCAGTTTAAATAAATAAATTAAGTTTGTTTTTTTCTGCTCCATTAACTTTTCAAAAAGCTAGTCTCATATAATATATCTTTCCATCCCTAAGCCCAGCAGAACACTTATCTTGGGACTTTCTTTTTTTATTTTATTTTTACTTCATTGCATTTATAATTTCGCCATGAAAAAATCCAAACCTTCCATCAAAAAATGATCGAAATTCTTTAAATTTCATTTTCTTTGCATTTTTATTTGAAATAAACATCAAAAAAAAAAAAAAAAAAAAAAGAAATTTTAATAAACTTTTTAATAATTCTTAAAATATATTTCAAATAAAATTTAGACTATCTTAAAATAAAACTCAAATAGATCTAATATTTCCATAATCCACATCTGTAGTTAATTTTCTAATTTCGTGTCAATGTTTTCTTTGAATAGTCGACCCAAGATACAGATGCTTGCTATGTGTGTCCGGGTAAACTCGTTTTTTACAATATTTATACAAAAAAATTTAAAAAAAAAAAAAAAAAGAGAAAAAAATCAGTCAATCTAACTGTCCTAATTTTGAACAATTTATCATTGATTTCTTTTGAAAATATAATATATACAAATGTGGCACATGCAGATATAAATATATTTGTGTGTGTGTGTGTGTGTAGAGAGAGAGAATAGAGAAAGATCACGAAATGTTGAAAATTTTTTTTTCGATTCATCTTCCAGGATCTGAACAAACAACAGAATATATTTTGTAATCTGTTATTTTTTTGCGGAGAACATTTAAGCAACAAAAATATATATATATATATATATATATATATATATATATATATATATATATATATATATATATATATATATATGCATGTTTCATTAAAAACGACAGACATGGTACTACGATTAAGCTTTTTATTTAATTTTTTTGTATTCTGACAAGTTTTTTCTTTTCTGGACAAATTAGCAATAAAGAACTGTCCAAATGTTTTATATTTTTGATATTTTTCTGGGTTATACCTTTAGCCATTATCAAGGATGATTCGATTTTTCAGCTTAATTGAGTTCGTGCATTATGTGTATGTTTTTAGCGTGTTGTAGGGATGTTTTAATTTCCGAATACGGTTAGCACATTTTGAATTTGTTCGTAGTTAATATTGTTAAAGTTGGCGTTTTTTTATTATTAAAGCTTCCAAAATTTTTTAATCTTTTTTTACTAAGCTGAATACAAAATCATCCTTGATAATGGCTAACATGCATAAATTTTTTTTTGCCTAAATATATAAATATATATATATATATATATATATATATATATATATATATATATATATATATAGGTAGTAATCCGTATAACATTTAAATCAGTCCTATTGACACAACATAGAATTTGAAATATGTTAAAACTGGCTCACAAAATAGCGCTCAATGTTTATTTTTCATTAAACAAAATTTAAATTTTTTTAAAGAAAAATTAAAACGCCTTATAGTTAATGACTTTTTTATTTCCAATTTTAAATATTTAAATTTTTAAACTGTTTATGGATTATCAGTTTGTAGTGGGAATGTTTACAATTTAAAGTTAATGATTAAAAACTAAAAAAATCATGAATAAACAAAGAAAAAAATTTTGAATTTGTAAAAATTAAAATTTAAAATTCAAAACATTTTATTTAACTTTAAAGTTATCAATTCAAAATAAATATAGATATATATATATATATATATATATATATATATATATATAAATAGAGAGAGAGAGAGAAAAAACATATAGATATTATAAAATGGAAAAATCCGACAATTATTTTAAGACATTTATATGATTATACCTTCTTTTTTATGACGCAAATATTGAAGTAAATGCTCTGTCTATAATAAACAGTATTAACCATATTTACCGGCCTGAATGTAAAAAAAATTATATAAAAATGATAAATCCGACAGGGAATCGATATATATCTATACGGAACCTGATATATATTTTAAAAATTTAGCCACAAGGAGCGTTTTTTTAGAAAGGTCGATTTTACTGTTTTTAAATTACAATTCTTTTTGATTTTCTCACGGACATTCATATGTATATAAATCGAGACCTTGTTCGGGGAAGGTTTTAAAAAAAAATTTAACTAATATTTTCAATTTTATATACAATGTGGTTTAAATCACCAAAATAATTCCATAATTTTTAATTTAATAAATTTTCTTCTATATCCATACTTGTTTATTTTTCTCATCAAATTAAATAATTGAATAATTGAAATGTATCCCATTTGCTTAAACTCATCATTTAAATATTTAAATAAAAAAAATATTTATGTTTGCCTTTCTTTTTAGTCAAACTAGGGTTAGTACCGCAACTTATAATTTTAAACGTAATTTGAACATACTTGACGCAACTTTATGAAAACTCTGATATGATTTGAACATGCAATAATATATATAAACTTATGGATCATTGTAAAATACACTGCTTTCTCGAAAGAAAGCAGTTAAGCAACATGCTTCATAAGTTTTTCTATAGGGTTGAAGTCAGGAGATTGGGGCAGGCATGTCATAACACTCACCTGCTTCTCATCAAAGTATTCCTTCATCAATTTTGATTTGTGACAGGGAGCATTATCCTGCATAAAAAATGAATTTGCTAGGGTCGATTTGCACCCTTTCAGCAGAAGGGAGCAGACAAAACTCTAAAATTCTCTTGTACTGCTCCTAGAGAGGGTCTTTTCAATAGGTTTTTAAGAAACCAGTTCCATGAAAAGAAAAGCATCCAAAGAACATTATGCTGAACGGATGCTTGACAGTATTTACTGCTAAATTCAAAAGAGCTTTCAAAGCTTCTTTTTCGGATTTTAGATCGCTTTTTTTGAATTTATCTCAACTTTCGTTTCATCGGAGAAGAGAACAATTAGAAAAAAAAATCAGGTGAGTCACTTTTATCAAACAAACTATATATATATATATATATATATATATATATATATATATATATATATATATATATATATAAAAAAACGGGTTCTATGTTCAAAAAAATAAAATAGATAGGTTAGTATATAAAACAAGGACAAACGAAATTAGCAATATAATCACTACGAAAGACATTTATTAAATATTATTTATTAATGAGAGAATGACAGAAATGAAGCACGGAAAAAAGGGTTTTAAGTCCGGAATTTTCGGACACGCCTGTGTCCTTTATCAAAAATTTTAGGAGAAAATAACAGAGAAATGGGAAGATTTTTTTTAGACGGTGTATTTTTCTGGTGGAAATCATATTAAATAGCAAAAACCCGATCTTTGATTCCCCGCAATTTGCGAAACATTTTTTATGAAAATAAACTTAAATCTACTATGATTTTGGTCGGTGTAAGAGCGTTAGGCCTGTCTAATTTAGTAGTAAAAAAAAGGAAAATAAATAAAATGAAAACATAGATAATAAGTAGTATAGTTGCGTAGTGTGTGAAGACGACTCGCGAGTAACCAGTGTCGCCGAAAATTGTAAGTTTCTTAGGAAAACGGGCTGTAGTTAAGATAACTTATCCATTTTCGAAAGAGAAGCTGACGAGAAAAAAGGGAGGAGAACAAGGCAATATATACTTATAAAATATAAGAAAAAGAAATAAAATAAAAGAAAAACATTTGAACAAATAAAAGGATAAAATTTAGGGTCTATGATTGAAAAGTGAAAAAAAAAAAAAAAAAAAGAGTATATATGTATGGATGCGCAATACACAAGTGCGTAAAACAATGTATAAATATACTCAAGCCATTATACAAACTTTTTGAATCTCAATACACGTGAAGATATGAAATACACTATACAAGGTTAATATGTATCTACATTAAACCTCCACCCCTAAATACATAGGTTTATAAGCAAAAGCGCTATAGTTATAGAAACAAGGATGGAAACCGGAAAGAATTGTTTTGTGTTAACTAAATGAAATATATATATATATATATATATATATATATATATATATATATATATATATATAATATGTTGAGCTTTTCTATTAACAAGAATATAGCTTTCTAATAAGTTATAAAATATAATAAATAAATAATTATATATATATATATTTATTTATATTTATATACATCATCTTTTTTCATATATATATATATTTTTTTAAGCATTACGTCCCCTAGCAAGGCGGGAAGCCACTAGGATGCAGGGGGTTGCAGAAGATTTGGAGCGAGAGCAGATAGGAGCGATAGAAGAAAGGATGAGGAGAAGGATAGTGGATAGATCAAGGCAACTGGAGATGTCGATTGACATTACATTTGAATAGTTGGAGATTATAGCTCTCAGGGAAACAGTAATTGGGAAGGGTGTTCCACAGGCGAGAGGTGCGAGAGATATGAAGCTATTGGAGTAGAAGAGACGGCTACATTTAAAAGTTTCTACAGTGAAAGGGTGAGGAGCGGGATGCCAGCCTCGTAGGGCGCTTGAATTCATGAAGTCTGTGAACCAGTGAAAGCAGCTCATCGGAGCAATTACCATAAAAGTATTTGTAAAAAAGACAGAGAGAGGCGACGGCGCGTCTGTGAGAGAGTGACTGTAGACGAGATGCCAGATCAGGGCCAATTATATTACATATCCATCTCTGGATCTTGTCAAGAACTCCGAGGTAAACAGAAGGTGCCCCAGACCATATATGGCAGCAATACTCCATGCAAGGGCGAATGGTTGATTTGTATATTTGAAGTATCGATTCCGGGGAGAAAAATTTCCTGGCGCGGCACAGAGAGCCAACTTTCTTTGCGGTGGAAGAAGCAATTGACTCAATGTATTTGTTCCATCTCAGGTCAGCAGTCAACGTGAGACCGAGCAGACGCAGAGAGTTGCTCTCAAGAAGTTGACTATCAGACATTCTAATGGGGGGGGCAGGGAAGGATCTCTATGGTGATTAATAGAGAGCAGTTTTGGTTTTGAGGGGTTAAAGTTGACCAGCCAATTCTTGCCCCAATTAACAATCGATTGGAGGTCCATTTCAAGACGAGCGGCCAGGTTAGTTTTGTCAGTGACACTAGATTTGTTTTTGAGGCAGGAATAAATTGTAGTGTCGTCCGCGTAGATGCCAACTTGGGAATCTATGGCGTCAGGAAGGTCGTTGATGAAAATAATAATAGAGTGGGGCCAAGAATGGGCTTTGGGAACACCTGCGTTCGTGGGATGGGAACTGGAGGAGAATCCGTTATGAGAACGACCTTCAAATCATGGTTTGAGGAATATATTGTATTAGGTCAAACAATCGACCTGTAATACCATAACCCTGGAGCTTGCGAAGAAGGCCGGTATGCTTTGGAATATCATATCTTCAACGCTTTGGGATATATATATATATATATATATATATATATATATATATATATATATATATATATAACTTAAAAAAAAAGGCCGTAAAGAATTTTAGCTGTTAACAATATAATTTTAAAAAAATCTAGACGACAGGCTTTAACGGATGTTAGATTTCATTGAAAAATACATCCCTTCCCACGACCCAAACGTAGCAATAACTGATACATTAAATTATAGACATATTGAAAACCCAGACACCCTGTGTCTAAAAAAAATAGATTTATCTGTAACCTTGGAAACATGAATTTTGTTTTAGCTGCAATATTTAAACCCAGTAATTTTAAAAAGTTACTCCAAAATTCGCTTGAGGATGAAATGGAACTAATGTCTTTAATTTAATCACAAAATTAAATTCATGGCTTTTAGCTTCCATTTTGAAACATGGTTAGAACTGTGTAAAAGAAAAAACCATATTTTAAATCAATTAATTTATAATATTAATGTTCTGTAAATTTACATTGAGCACTATTTTGTAAATATGGATTATATATCTTGCTGTTCTTTTTTTATATATATATATATATATATATATGATGTTTAAATAACTGAATTGTATTAATTTTTTTTTTAATCAATTCACCCCAGGAAAGAGACACTAACGCCACTAAGACGTAAATAACTATTGGAAATGAAAGATAGGGAAAAAGAATTTTGAAGGAACCGGAAGATTAAGAGATAAGCATTTCTTGCTGTTAAAAATCTCAAGACTAGACGATAGCTGAACTGATCTATTTTTACTAAGGAAAAGAATAAAATAGTAAATAAAAAATTTTCAATAGTTTAAGCGGAGATGTTAGAAATATATAGTTGAAATAGAATTTACAAGGAATCAGAAAGCCAATACTTAACTGGAAAGAAGGGATAGACCTCTACTTCTCTTCAGAAGATGATGGAGGAGTTTGAACAGGACGATATTAGGTAAACCTATCTAAATTTGAATTCCATAATCTTTTTTAATGGCAGGTGTTTTGAATTCAGAGTCTTCCTTCTCTCATAGATTCAGTGCCAGAGATATCCCTTACAAGCTCGGTCTGTCCTGCTATTCAGTACATCGCTTAAGCGAGATTTGGATCCATAATTTTTAAAAAGGTATTTGAATGTAAATGTGTTTTAAACTCGACCAGAATTAGAACTCAGTTCACCATTTTTTTCTTGCAGAGCCCGATGCTTTTAATCATATTTGTATTAATATGTATATATTTTCTTCTATGCGCCGTGTCTCTTCATGATAATGGACGATCATGTCTCTCCACAATTTCCCGTCCTTTTAGCTCTTAATAAATTTTCTCTTTTTCTTATTTCAAACCTAAACCTCGTCCCGCCATTCATTTACACAAACCCATTTTTTTTCTATGTGCCGTGTCCCTTCAGGATGTGGGCGATCATGATTCTCAACAATTTCCGTCCTTTGTAGCTCTTAATAAATTTTCTTTTTTCTTATTTCTCCTAAACCTTGTTCCGCCATTCTTTTACACAAGCAAGCTCATTCCATTTTCACTGTGCCTTGTCCCTTCAGGGTGTTGGCGATCATGGCTCTCCACAATTTCCTTTCCTTTCTAGCTTTTAATAAATTTTATCTTTAGTTATCTCTCCTAAACACTGTTCTGCCATTTTTTTTAACAAAAGCTAAGTAATTTTTACGTTGTTTTTACATTTGTCCTCTCCTGCCCTCAATCTGTCCTTTGGTGTCAGATTTCCAAACTCTCTCCTCTTTTTTTATAAACCATCAGTTTTCTTCTAAAGTAAATCTACCAGAATTTTATCATTTCTCGCGCAGTACTGTACGATCAAATTTGTGCAATTCAAAACTCGTGTTATGGTTTTCAGTTATTTACCAACGTTGCTGATCTTTGAGTTACGGTGAGATTAGAAACCTTAGTATATTTGACATTCATATCTACACCGACGTTTGACAATATTGATTGATAATTAGGTCATTGTGTGTTGCGTGTATCACCAACCCCACTTGTGTCCGGGTTTTTCTTCATCCTGTGCCTCCACGAGCCTAAAACATGGCATCAGGAGGACAAGTCGAAATGGAAAAAGTCTTGGTCACTGGACGCATGGAATTAGCGGGTAGTGGTTTTCGATGGAGATGCTCTTCGTCAAAATGAACATTGGCGACTTCTGTTTAACAAAGGTATTAGGCCTAATTCCAACTTGAAGGAAGGAAGACTTCAGTTCTTTACATCTGCGTGTTGGGGTTCTACGATATCGTTTTGCTGTTGACGAGTTCGCTGTAACTACCAATGGGACATCATATGTGATGATTCGTAAATGGTCTACTTTCAAGGAGAGGGGGAAAATATTTATTAAGTCACACGTCGTCGTTTTCGGCACCATTCGTGTCCCGTGTTTGATTCATCAACATTTTCAACGAACCTTGAACCTAATATGGCAAAAGGAGACCAAGTCAGGGAATTGAACAGATTTAGGGTTAAATTTAGCATGATTGCAAACATAAAAAGAAATATGATGGTCTTCGGTGTCTTTTTTTAATTCCTCTTGTTTTTCTTCCTCTCTTCAAAAGTGGAACAACCAAAATGAATTGCTCTTCGCATTTGAAATTTTTTATATATATATATATATATAAATAGGAAGCCATTGGTTTATACCAACGGCTTCCCATATAATCATTTTCGAAAAAAATTCTCTCTCGCTTAAAAATGTTTGACGTCATGAGCTACGGTTTGAAAGAAAATTTTCAGCGTCTTATATGTTTGTCGTTGCTTGGAAATCTTCCATGCAAACAGAATTTTGAACTATCATTATTGTTTTGTCTGTGTATTGCATAATATATTGTAATGTAATTGTCATCTTTGATAATGGCTGGGCAGATTTAAGCCGAAAGCTTAGATAGGATTAAAAAATATGTTTCAATATTGATGATTTTCTTTCTTCGTTTAATGATAAATTTATTATTTTATCAGACGATATGAAAAGAATTTACATAAAATAAATAGACAAAAACTTGTCTATATTATTTAATGAAACATGTATCAAATATATATATATATATATATATAAAGATATTTTTCTTCATATATATATATATATATATATATATATATATATATATATATATAAGAACGATGTGTATATTCTTGATAAATGTCCATGTACAAAATATATATATATACATGTACATTTTTTTTTCTTTTCCAAACAAACGCATTTTTACGTATTTATAAAGAAAGAAAACTTTCGAGCAATTCTTTTTTTTCTATATAAGATATTAAAAAACAAGACGATATAAAACGTAGGAAAAAATAAGGATGATATATTTTTTAGCCGTTTTTTATATTTTTTTTCAGAAGCATTAAAAATTTTTACGTCTTCGAATATCTATTTACGACGCACGATATTTGCAAAACGCACACACACACACATTTACAGTTATATATATATATATATATATATATATATATATATATATATATATATATATAGAGAGAGAGAGAGAGAGAGATAGAGAGGATTTTAAAGAATGTTGAAAAGTTTTCGACCCAACCAGCAAAGATATATAAAAATGATTCTTTTGTTTGGTTAGATTTTGGGATGTTTGTCAGATTAAGAATGATTTTCCACAAATATTTTTCTGGATTGATTTGTTTGAAACAGCATATCAACACCTCAATGGGTTATTTAATGCCGATAAGATTTTTATTGCTGTTAATATTTTTTCCAAAAATTATTGCTGGTAATAATGCATTTTGGGTATAAATTTTTTTTTGAAAATTTATTGCTGGTAATATATTTTTTTACAAAAATGTATTGCTGGTATTAAAACCTGTTTATACACGTTTTGATATCAGTTTGGGCTTTAACTATTTACCCATAGCTGAGAAGAAGCCTAACAGGTGCTACAATAATTAAAAGGTCAAGGTGGACCTGGGAACACCAGCAATTAAAATAAAAAAATTACGCTCCAAAAAAAAACCTCCTGATCAGGAAGCCTTGCTGTTGGATATATCAATTTATCGCCTTACCCAGGACGCGGATGTAGTTTATCGTCATACCCAGGCGGTCTATATTCCGGTACTCTGTAGAATGGCAACAACCATAGTCCGACAACACCCATGGTCTTCTTATTTTTTTTTTAATCAGCTGCCATATAATTGTTCGGTAATCTATCTTCCTGATGTCATCAGTTCCCTAAAGCAGGCATCTACGCAGACGACTTTTTACTATATTTACTTCATGTCTCAATATAAAAATGGCGTTGAAGCTAAAGTTAACCTGGCTGTTGTTTGGAAAACTATCTTTAATCTGTGGTAGACTGAAGCAGGAAATGGCTTTAATAAAAAAAAACGAAACTCTTCTCATTTACCCACCAAAAAAAAAACCTTCTCTGCCTCCTATCAAAATGGCTGATGCTCAACTCAATAGAGAGTCTCTCTGCGGTGGAACAAATACATTGAATCAATAACTTCATCTTCCGCAAAGGAAATATTCGGCATTCTTTGACTGAGCAGTGGTTCTGTCGGTTATCTTTTTATAAAATCATTTCTTGAAACAATCTTTGAAGAAAATAGTTTTTCAAGTCTAGTAACTGTTCATGCTATTTCCACAATATATATATATATATATATATATATATAAATTGACAGAATGATATGATAAAGAACAAATAAAATATTTTATCAATCTAACATATTTTACTGCTTTAATAAATTGAAACATTTTAGATTGATAAATTTTCGATTTGTTCTTTATCCTGAACATATATATACTATATACTAGCTCTATACTAAACATTAAATCTGTTACGAAAAAAAAAACTTGGAAAATGAACACAAAACGATTAGCTTTAAAAAGGACTCGTAACTGGAAAAACCAAATGAAAAAAAAGAATGTTAACAACAAATAATTTTTCAGACCGAACCCAGTTCTGCGGAATCAGAATCGATGTTGAGTTTAAGCATGCGAATGAGCCAATTGGAGTAAAGTGCCATGCAGATTTAATTTTTTCCCGTTTGTTGACGAATGCAGCTATCGATTTTTTTTTTTTGCATGCTAGCATGCTAGTTAACATTGTTGTCAGTCGGCTGTTGGCTCTCACGCTGGCCATTAGAATCTTCTTGCCGATTCGTGGCAGCCAGCTATAAAACTATCACTCTGGCCAGTATAAAATGGCCGCAAACTAATGAAAACTGCCGTAGAAGCATGAAAAAATGATTATTAAAACTATCGATGGGAGTTGGAAAATGCAAGGTCGGTATTGGCCTTCCTAAAGATATTTGGAATCATCTGCATAACATTTTGGTGAAATTCCGTCGAAAATTGCGGCCGTGCATTCTGAATTACAAACACACACAAAACCCACCAACTTCCACACATCCTGAATTTTATAGATAGAATAATTATGTTCATATATATATCTATTTACTATTTTAATTATGTTCATATATATATATTTATCTATCTATATCAGTCTGTTCCTATCTATCTATTTTATTATGCCCATATTCATCTATCTATCTATCTCAGTCTGTTGATATCTATCTATCTATCTATCTATCTATCTCTGTTGACATCTATCTATCAATCTACTCTGTTGATATCTACCTATCTATCTATCTCTCAGTTGATATCTATCTATCTACCAATCTATCTCATTTTGTTGATATCTATCTATCTATCTATCTATCTATCTATATCTGTCTGTTACTATGTATATGTCTCTGCCAATCTTCGTATTATCTATCAACTTCCCTATTTATCTCAATCTGTTTTGATCTATCTATCTATCTATCTATCTATCTATCTAACGGTCAGGATAAATGTTTTTAAATTGTTTATAGTAAATAATAAATTAAATGCATATTCTTAACATACATATATAAACATGCAACTGATATTTGAAATTTTTTATACAAAAATAAATTGCACAATATGTCCAATTATATACAAAAAAAACATGTATAAATATAAAATAAAAGTTTATATGGACATCGCAGGTGTCTGTTGCATAACTACAATTTAAAAAGGCGCCGATAATTCACCTTTACATTTAGCTAATATACATATGATACTGCTTGAATTCCATCGCAGTATTTAAATTAGAATAATAATATTTCTAAAAGGTGCCATAAGAGAATAAATAAAATCTTTTCTCCATTTTAAGTGATAAATGGATATTTCCCCATAATATATGGTGATGACCAAAACACTCGAATAAAGTCATTTTTGAAAATTTTAACTTTGATTTCAATAGGATATGTTTGAATGCATTCTTGATGCTTGAGTATCTATCTCCCTTTCTACCAACTCAAGATATCTATCTTTATCTCTCTTCTCTCTCTCTATCTCTCTCTCCTCCACACACAAACATATTTACTAGGTGTAACATCAAAATTGTTCAAATCGTATAACAGCATGGGATAATTATCCATGACACAAAAACTAAACTAATTGAGTTTCTTTTTTTCCAGGTTTTCAGATAAGATGTTTAGCCATCTTGACACCATTTGTCGTAAAAAATCACTGAAAAACCCTTTGAGTTATTCAGCTAGAAAGAGAACAGGTTAAAATCGTTTTTTGTGTCAGCCCCCCCATGTCTTCCCAACTGAGCAATGGTGAGAGGAAAAAAGATCATTCAGGCCTTCAGTAATGGTACCAACATTTATACCCATCTTCAAATTCCATTCAAGAACCATCAAGTGAATGGTGAATAAGTTTAAAAAAAAGATGGAACAGTAGAGAGGAAAACTGGATCAGGAGGTCACAACAGGAAGAGGGGATCATCATTTCAACTTAGAGCTAAAGAGATCAATTAGAAAAGATCCAACTCAATCCATAAGACGTTTGGCACGTGAGAGAGGAGTTTCAGCTATGACAGTCCAAAGAGCAGTGAAAAAAAAACTTGAAAATGATGAAATCGTGTGAAACCTGTGAGGCACCTTGTTACTCCAGGACAGAAAGTTAGAAGGTTAGAGAGGGCGAAAGATCATCTTGAATAAGTTGGAAAATGATCCTGAATATATATATATATATATATATATATATATATATATATATATATATATTTATTTCAATCCTTCATGAGCTTCCGATCCTTAGCTATGATTAATTAATGATGAACATGTCATTTTCGTTTATGATCGATTTCATCAGGATTCTTCTGTTAAGCTTTGGAAAGTAATTATACATTCTTATTGCTCAAAAAAGTAGAGTCCAATAGTGTTATAAAGAATTCCAGTAAGATATCTTTAATCATTTCTAAGATACAACGGTTCAGAACTTAATCTAACAATTGGACAATTTTTGCTGTTACAGCCGGTATATATTTTTAATCGATTTTAATATATATATATATAAATATATATATATAAAATATATATATGAATATTGTGTGGAATATAAAGATGAAAAAATTGAAATTACATTTAAAATTTTTGCAGATTAAATTTCAATAGAAACATGGAGACGGATTATGTTATAAAGCGAAAAATATAATTAATGAATAATTAGAATAGAATTTACGGTTATCATATTATAAATCAAATTTTTTAAATTCATGAGATATTTGACAATTTCTAGTATTTGAGCTTAAACTCAAAAATCTACAAATAAGTTAGCAAAAGTTTATCCGAACAATAATCAAAGTCTTTTCGAAAAAGTCAGGGAAGGCATTGCAACTTAAATATGGTATGATTATTATATTATCGAGATTTAAAAATCAGGACGTATAATATTGCAATTCTCAATTTATGATTTTAAATACACTCTTGATAAATATTTGTCGGATTTACGTTAAATTAAAATATATTTTTATATTATTTTTCATGACAATTATATATTATTTTTGATTTTGTCGACTGCTCATTAAAAGGGTCAGTTGGGCATATGTACCATGAATAAAAAAAAAAACAAGTAATAAAAATTTAAAATTCCCAGAAATTTGGAAAAGGTATATATTTATTATTGAAAGCATTCGCACTGAAAATCCCAATACAAACATTTATTTGTTACAAATTTAAATCTTATATATGTTGAGGAAAAAAAAATTATTTGGATGAGTCTATTTTTGATTACCATCATTATGACAGATCAAAAACTCATTCTGATCGTTCTGAAAAAAAAAGAAATATTTAAGAGTAAAAATCAAAGTTTTACTAAAAAAATCTGAAATCAGTGATAATTAGTTTTTTTTATAAAATAATTTAAGGCAGTCTGTTGAAAAACAAAATATCGATTGATATTGAAAATCAAAATGCATTTTCATCATTTTTTTTTGTTTTATTCATTCAATAAATTAATGCCGTTTTAATCCAATTGTATATTTTGGCCACTTTGATTGTTCCTTAGATATTTAACCCCTAAATTATTATATAAGGAGTTTTAAGAAAGAAGAAAAAAAAATTCTATTTTAACAATCCTTTTTAAATTTCTATTATAAGGATTATGGCAGCATTCATAACTTAAATAAGGTGACCATTCAGAAAAATAGAAAAGAATAAAAAAAATTAAAATGGAATCCGTAAAAAGAATATCAATGGTTATAAAATTGAATTCATTTAATCTTTTAGTATTTATGTTTATTTTAGTTTATTCATGGTAAATATTTCTGTTAAAATGATAACAGTGTTATTTTTCATTTATAAAAAAGACGACAATTTAACATCCACCCTGTTTATTTTTTAAATAACCTGGTGATTTTCTATGTTATATTCCAATCTTTAAATTCTTATAAACTATATATATATATATATATATATATATTATAAATATATATATTGAATTTATTTATGGGTTTTTGAAGAAGAAAAATCGTCAAACATTTTTTAATTAATTTTTTTTTAAATTTTTTAAAATGTCTAAAAAATTTGATCAATCCCCAATTGAAGTGGGAACGAAAAAATCATTTTCGTTGTGAATTCTTTAAAATTTTTTTATAATTATAAACGCAAATAGGATAACAAAGCATATAAATACATTCCCATGGAGAACATATAGCAACATGAATTAAGTGCTAAAAAATAACCCAATATGTTTATTGTCTCAGATATTGATATTATTAAAATAAAACAGGCTAGAATATAATAAAAATAGAATATATAAAATTCATACAGAATATATATATATATATATATAAATATAAATATATAAATATTAAAGTTTTGTAATGATTTTAAAAAAAAAAAGAAAAATTTTTTTAAAAATTAAATTTTTTCAAATGCATAAAATTTTTTCAAAAAAAAATGGAATTTAATCAAAAACAAGAAGAAAAAAAATTTTTAATATTTTTTAATATATATATAATATATATATATATATATATATGTGTGTGTGTGTGTGAAATATGTAAAATTGAAATTGTTTGATATTATTTATAAATAAACCATATATATTTTAAACATTAAAATATCTTTTTTAGAAAAATGAATAAGATGATGATATTTAAATTTTTTCAATTTGGTTAACCAATGATATTTACAATAAATAAAAAAACAATTGACCGTTTAGGAATAATTTTTTAATTTGGTTGTTTTTCTTATCATTTAATTTTAATGACATATTATTTTTTATTTCCATGCAGTAGGATTTAAATATAAATATTTTTATACCAATATAAATATATATTTATATATATATATATATATATATATATATATATATATATATATATATAAACAATATAATTTATAAATTGGTTAAAAAATAAAAAATTTTTGGAAGAAATAAAATGATTTTATTAGAATTTGAACATAAAAAAATTTTCATAACAATTTGATATTAAAAGCAGAAATGGAAAAATGAAAACCATTTTTCTTGAAATATGTTTTTTATTGTTTGGAATGGAATTATATTAAAAATATAATTATTGCGCAAATAAAATTGTTTTAAAAATGTTTGAATAAATATTATATTTCAATATTCAGAGTTAAATATATATTTTATATAAAATATATATATATATATATATATATATATATATTTAAAACATATATATACATATATATATATTTGATTATATATATATAAAATTGAAATTTTTGAATTTTCAACAAAAAGGCCAAGATTTTGGTTCAAACTAGACTTTTTATATTAGTAATTTTTTTTTTTGAAAACTGAAATTAATTTTCTAAAACAAACAAACTGTCGTTAAAAAATTTCATGTTCAATTTTTATTTAGAAAAATTATTTAATTATGATTCATGTTAATCCCATAAATTTAAACACATTTTAAGATAATTTCTTCATATATATATATATATATATATATATATATTTATAATATATATATATATATATATATTTAAAATTAAAAAAAAAAAAAAATTACCTCAACAAAAAGATTTTTCCATTTTATTATAATGAAATGATTTAAAATAATAATTTGTTTTTAATCTTTTAAAAATACATAAAATAAAACAAGAATAAAAAATGGCCAAATTTCTTTTTTGGAAAGTTTTGGAAATAATTTTGTAATTTACAAAAAATTTTGAATTAATATAAAATTTTTGAATAATGTATTATATATATATATATATATATATATATATATATATAAATAAATATATAAATATATATATATAAATATATAAATATAAAATTTAAAAAATAATATATATATAGTTATATAAAAAAAAATGTATATATAAATATATGTATATATATATATATAAATATATAATATATAATAAAATATGAAATATGTATATGTATGTAATGTATAAATATATATCATTGTGTATGTATGTTTATATATATATATATATGTATGATATATATATATATTTTGTGTAAATATGTATGTATTATATATATATAAATGTAAATATATATATATATTTTAAAATAATCAAAATTTGTTTAAATACATTATGTATATATATTTAAAGTAAAATATATATATATATATATAAAAATTGTATATAAATAAAATATAAAATATATAAAATATTTAAAAATATATATATATATATATATATATATATATATATAAATAATATTTTAAATGAAAAAGAAATTATTGAAAAATTTAATGATAAATAAAAAAAAAATTTGGATCAAATTGTCGGAAAGAAATGATCCATATTAAAAAGAATTTGATTTTTAAATCAAATATATATATATATATATATATATTTTATTAGAATAAATTGTGTGTGTGTGTGTGTGTGTGTGTAAATGTTAAAAAAAATTTATATAATTTATTAAAATTAAAAAATATTTACTACAAAAATAAAAAGATTCAATAGGAGAAACGCTGTTATAAAGAAAGAAAGGGGGTGTTTGGCTGATTTGAAGAAAAAAACTCTTTAGAAACAGTCAAAACCATCTTGATAGGACAAAAAAATGTTGAAATAAAATGGAATTTTGAATAAAAAAAAGAAATATTGAAATGAAAGTTACAATTTTGGAAAAAGAATAAAAAGAAAGAAAGAAATGAAAAAAATTTAAAAAGAGGAAACAAAAGTATTTTTTGCCATTTAAATAAAAAAAAAGAAAGAAAATATATAAATATATATATATAATATATAATATATATATATATATATATATATATATATATAAATGAAAAAGAATGAAAACGTAGAAAAGTGTGTGTGCGTGTGTTCCGAATGTTTAAAATTTGGAAAAAAGAAATGGATGTTCGTTAATGAAATTTGGAAAAAAAAGAAAAGATAGAAAAAATATCGGAAAACATTAAGTCTCAAAAAATTAATGCGTTTATCATTTGCTGTTGATGTTGAAAATCGCAATTTTGGTTTGCAAAAAAAAATCCAGTGAATATCGAAACGGAAAGAAAGAAAGGAAAAAATCAAGGAATTTCCCTTATATGGAGACAGAAAAAAAAGAAAGAGTGCAAAAATTGGGAAAGAAAGATAGATAGAAAGATAATAAATAGATAGATAGAAAGATAGATAGATAGAAAAAGAAAAAGAATCTGATAGATAGATAGATAGATAGAAAGAATAGATAGATAGAAAGATAGATAGAAAGATAGATAGATCAGGAACAAAATCAGATAGATAGATAGATAGATAGATAGATAGATAGATAGATAGATAGATCAAAAAAGAATCTGATAGATAGATAGATAGATAGATAGATAGATAGATAGATAGATAGATAGATAGATAGATTTGATTTGTTTTGTTGTTTTGTTTTACGACATATCAACCTCGATGGGTTATTTAATGCCGATAAAATTTTTTTACTGCTGCTAATATTTTTTCAAAAATGTATTGCTGGTAATAGCTTTTATAAAGTATTTCTGGTATTAAAACCTATTTTTTTACTTTTTAATAGTGTTTTGACCTCAGTTTGGGTTAACTATTTACCCATTGCTGGGACCCTAACAAGTGCCCAGCACTTAAGAGGTGGTTTCACGCTCCTCAAAACCTCCTGATCAGAGGCCTTGCTGTCGGATACAGCTTATCGTCATACCTAGGACGCGGATGTAGTTTATCGTCATACACTGTTGGACATGGTTTATCGTCTTACCCAGGACGCGGATGTAGTTTATGTAGTTTATCGGCCGGAGATAGATTTTGAAATTCATATTAATTTAAATTAGATATATTTAAATTCTGACATTGAAGAAAATCATCCCAAAATGATGGAAGAAATGTTGAATGAGGAATAAACTGCGTCTCCGTTGAAATCAAATGGCAATCATTATAACATCAGCAGGTTAGTATTTACCACAGCGGCGTGAAGTAGGTAAACAATTGCTAGTGGTGGGACTACTTAGACCCCTCTTACCCCCACTTTACAATCGTGTCCAAGGTATTTATGAGGATTTGGGAGCAGCTAATAGCGTTCATAGTAACGGTATATAACACTATTTTGGTGCCAAGAACAAACACACTTTTCGCTAAATTGATGGTGCTGATTCCGAAAACGACCTTAGTTTTTCATTGTTGTCAACATTACGTTGTACTGAAATCGTCTACTTTGGAAAAAGATCGACTTACAATCTTCATTTTTTTCTTCATTTTTAACCCTGGGTTAACAAAAAAAAATTTTTCCCCCCCAAAATTTTTTTTTTTTTTTTTTAAAAAAAAATTAAATTTTTATAAAAATTTTAAACCCAAAACCCAAAAAAAACCAAAAAAAAAAATTAAATTTTTGAAAAAGATTTTTGTTAATTTTTATTTTTTTTTTTTTAAAAAAAATTAAAAAAATTTTTTTTTTAAAATTTTTTAAAATTTAAATTTTTTTTTTATTTTTTTTCCTTTTATTTTAAAAAAATTTTGGGTAATAAAAGTTTTTTTTCAAAAAATAAAAAATTTTTAAAGGTTTTTTTTTAAAAAATAAAGGGTCAAAT